>VXAU01002840.1:214633-371544 GCA_013399695.1 Formicarius rufipectus
TTGGTCCGGGGCACCGCACAGCCTCCGTCTCCGCCTGAGGCACCCGGCCGTAGGGAGCGGGGTCGGCGGGGCAGGCAGGGACAGGGACAGCGGGGGTAGGGGCCCGGGAAGGGGCCGGGACAGCGGGGTCAGGGGCCGGGGAAAGGTCCATGAGGGCAGGCGGGGCAGGGCCCGGCGCGGCGGCGGCGGGCGCAGGAAGGGGAGGGCGGGCCGGCGCCGCCATCACCATGCGCGCGGCGCGGGGGCTGTGGCGGGCGCTGCTGGTGGCGCGGGNCGCTCCCACTGAGGCTCCTCGGGCTCGCTGAAGTGTCATTACCGAGCCTCCCCCCCGCTGCAGGGGGGAGCAGTGTTTTCCAGGGAGCGAGGGAGGGTCCTGTAGAGATGCCGGCTTTTGGAGGGGATACTGGGCCTGCTCGGCCCCGGCTCAGCGCTTCCCCAGCCCCGGAGCGCCGCCGTGGTGCCGCGGCAGCCTGGGCAGCCCAAGGCCTGCCGCGGGAGCCTCTGCGGTGTGACAGCGCGGCCTGTCCCCTGTGACCAGGGCAGCCCTGCCTCCCTCCCTCCAGCCCTGCCTCCGAGGGCGTCACGGGACGGGGGGGGAGGCTGGCACCCACGGCGTGGGGCTCCTGCCCCGAGACGGGGCCAGCCGGCGGCACAGCCGTGGCACGGGCAGCGCTCCGGGAGCCTCCTCAGGGCCCAGCGACAGCGGAGGGTGTGCGGTGTTCAGTGTTACGCGATTTCGTAACAGTGCTGTCTGCTCGCTGGCAGTGCTTTCGAAAGGGCGCTGTCTGGTTGTGTGCCAGTTCTGTGACAGCGGGTTGGTACATTCGTGGTCCATTGACACGATTCTGACGTCCGCTGGTGCGGGAGAGGCGGAGGCGGCGTGTTACCGGTTGGCATCACCCCGCTAGCGCTGCCTGTGCTCTGCGCCGGGGGCTGCCAGGGCAAGAGCTCATCTAGAGAAAGTCACCTTGTTTAGTGGGGATAAACAGCCTAGCACTTTGTTTTATTTGGGGGGAGCATCTGGGAGGCTTCCAGGAGTTGCAAATCATCTGCATTTACTCCTCCTTGCGGAGGTGGTCAAAGTCCGTGGCTAAGTGAGGTTCCTTGTCTCTTTTTTCCTCTATTGTGAATAGAGGTGCTCGCAGAGGAGAAATTCCTTGGGATTTGAGTTAGTGTTTGTGCTGTTTTGGTGTGGTACTTGGGCTTTTAGTATATTGAAAATTTTTCAGTGGATTAGCTTGAAAAACTTGAAGGGTCTGCTTCAATGAATTTAGTTTCTTTCTGGAATCACAGCAAGGCCGAGGTACAGATTGGGTCCCCGTTAACCACGTCAATTTCTGCTGGTTTTAGGGTGTGGTATTTCGTATATAGGACCTTGAGCAGTTATTCCATCCCTCACTTACTCTTTTGGTCAGACTTTGGCCTTCTGTGTAGGGGGCTTTGCTCTTTGTGTCCTGAAACTCAGTTTATTAGAAATATAGTGAAATCACACTGTTCTAGCAACATTGCTAGAAACTCAAATTTATTGCTGATTGAGAGTTTTTTTTCTTTGTTAATAGTTGTGTAGTTGTTAATAGCCCAGTGAAAAGAGAATGAAAGGATCTTCTTTATATAGTTTGTATTGCCAGTTAGTCAGAAGAGAAGCATAGTGTTGAATATTAAAGCAATAAATTTGATTCTAATGAATCCTTGTTAAAACGGTCACATTTCTTGTCCTGCATGTAGGTTATTTTTTAGTACTTGAAATTAAACTTCAGAAAAAGTTTAACTGATCCATAATTGTATCATATACAATACATGGCATTTAGCCACACCAACATCTTATGGCATATCATTAGGTTTGCAATGCTACTTCTTTGTTTTGCCTTTCAGAGAATGCAGATGGTAAATATATTTCCCCATTTCATGACATTCCACTGTTTGCTGCACCTGAAGAGGTATGTCTTTATGCCTTGAAACACGGTTTCAAGATACTAACAGTTTCATTGGTGTTCTTTAGGTAAAAATGCAGATTTTAAAAGCTTTTTTTTGTTTGTGGGTAATCAGTGGAGAAATGTGTAGTGCCAGAAAGGCCTACTCTGACCCAGGCTGCTTCCTTGTGTAATACAGGCACAATACTCCAGCAAATTTTCTCTGCTCAGTTCAGCAACTTGCAGTGAAAGATAACGGTTGCTGTGTAGACAAGCCTAGGTGTCTCTAAGTGTTTGAGTGTTGGAGGAACCCTCACTGTATCTTGTGATAATTCTGTGTTTAAGGTTTGTGTTTACGTGTGCTTGAATTAATTTTTTTATTGTTATTCTTTTTAAATTGGCAGTTTCCTACATGTGCAATTAAAAGTGTACATTTCTTTGTAGTAGATGTACAGCACATGCTCATGTAACTTTCAGTGTACGTCTTTAATTCCCAGAAGGAGCATTATAATTGGAAGGCAACAGTAATGCCCAAGAGAGAAGTGGTAATCACACCTTTGGAGAATGGCAGTGCTAGAGGTGCAGCTGAGCGCTTTCACGTCTTGTTAGCCACCCTCCCTGGGGCTTCGTTATAGCAATAATGAAATGCCTGTTTTGTCTATCACTGGTGGGAGAACTGCCAGTCTTCGGTTTAGGCTTATGTTTGCTTATCATGGTGTGCTTGTTACACAAACAGTTTGAGAGAGTTTTACTGTTTTCTTGATCTTTTGCTGAGTCTCAATGGGTGATATGAATGGTATGAAAGGTCAGTAGTTTTAACATGTTCAGATGGTGACTTCTGAACTGATGAACCAACTTGTGAATTATTAAAACCGAGAGGTTAAAAATATGAATGAAACCTTTCTGATCAGCAGACCCAAGTGCTAGTCAATGGAAGAGGTAATTCATTCAGAGTGTCATTACTAAGGTGTCCTGTTCAGTGGGTGCTATTGCTGGAAAAGCAATGTGCATTTTCATCACACTGTTGGCCTTGCTGTCCCTGTATCTAGAGTTTAAAGTTTGTAGGAGTGGGTTATATTCTGTGATTTTCCAGTAGATTAGAGTACAGCAATGTCCGATCAATGTGAAGAGACTTTGATTTTGGTGTGTGAGCAGGGAAGTAGTGTTCCACCTGATAGAGGACCTGGGTGCAGCAAGAAAGGGGGTCATTGTGAAGGTCTCTCTTAATTTTGCCTTCTTTGTAAGAGGAGGACTTAAGGACTTGTATGCTATGGGCTTTCCATCCTCTGGTCTAAGCTTTGTAGGCATTACTTTATGATTGATAACTTCAACCATGTTTTCCATACTGATTTTATTTGGATTTTTTTTGTCTCCTTCAACTGTACAGAAGGATGATCATGTCTTTAATCAGTTGAGGACAGGCCTAAATTACTGCTTCAATTTATTAGTAGTTGGGAGAAAGTGTCATCTTTGTGCCTTTTTTATCCTCCTCTGGTAACATCTCAAAGGTTAAAATTTCACAGTGAAATAGAAGCGAGTACTTATTTTTAAAAGTTAGTGTAGGCCTTTATACTCAAAAACGGATGTTTCAATTGCATTGCAAACTGCTATTGTCTGTAGTTATGTGAATACATTATTGCTCTCTAATGTTCCTTAGACATGTTTTATCTTGACTCTTTCCCTATAGGATAAAGAAATTCCAGCAAAGAAGTCAAAGACTACTGGATCTGAGGTACTGCTAAGTTTTTGTTGTTGTTGTTTGGTTGTTTTTTTTAAATATTTCGTCTATTTCGTTTCCAACATCACTATTCTGCAAAGTGAAGTTGCTCTCAGTGAATAAAGTTGACGTGTCTTCAAATGCAAGTCTTTCAGGAGGAGACTGCTTACAGTGATTTAGTCTTCTCTTTGAATGGACCAGAAATGTCAGAATTCTTTTATTCACCAAGATGTTCTCAAAGGCAAACACTTATACTACTCTTTCAAAGGTTTGGTATGACTATAGCAGTGTAGATGTGTAGATCTTTTTTTGCTATTGCATTCAGAAACATTTGCAATAAAACCTCTGTTAATGAACTATTCATTAAGTTCTGTGGATAATCTTTGTTATAGATACAGAACTTCAGAAATCCTCAGTATGTTAGGGCAGAAATTATACTAAGTATCTGCTTTTCAGAACTGAGGATATATTGTTTTCTATACTCATCTGGGAAGCCCAAAGGGAGAAAAATGACGTCTGCTAATGCTTCACCATTATCCAGCACTGAAGTTAAGCCTAACAGAAGCCCAGAAGACATGGAATATCTGCTCAAGCTTTTTCTGTGAAACAGGATTTGTTTATGCAAGGGTCTTGTCCAAAATGTAACATTTTTTGCTCAGATTTGCCCGGCATAGGCTCATCTAAAACTTAGTGGAAGAATGTGAAAGAAAAAATGAACCAAACTATCAAATTACATTTTAGACCATGATACATGTATGCGTGTGGGTGGGTGGGAGGATGCGTGCCCCAGTCTTTATCTTCTCCTGTCTGTTTGGCCAGTCGTATTGCGAAACTGTAACTACCCATCGGATGTGAAAGAACTGCCCTAACTGTCTGGGTTCTCATAGTTTTGCAACTAGTGTGTGGTACACTGGTTTTTCTGCAGTATGACAGTCCCCACACAGTCCTGCACTATATCTTCCCTCTCCCTTTGCTCTGTGATTCATTCAAGCTACAATGCCTAAGTTACGCTTTTTAGATTTCCTGTAGCTTGGTGGTCATTTAGGTACAATTCAGTAGGTGTAGAATTTTGCCTGAAAGAGGAATTATTCAGGAGAAAGAGTATGTACCAGAGGACTTTTCTCAAAAATCACTGTCTTGCAACATCTGTTCTTATTTACTGTTCTTGTTGGAAGTCAAGTATTCTGCTTCTTACCTGCTTATAAATACTGTAACAATACCTGCCAGGTGCAAAGATGTTTTATGCAGCATCTAAAAATTTTCAAAACTGAATTTGTCAGTGCAGTGAGAAGCATGATAGCTTATTGGAAACCGTGTTTCTAATAGCCTGTGGAGAGGGAGGTGTGGAAATGCAAGTGAGGCTGAGCAGCTCTTACTTTCTGAGCCAGTGTAGCCTTCAGAGCTGCTTCACACAAGTGCTCTTGTGAGAGAGCTCTGGACTGTGGTCTAATGGAACTACGGAAAATGAGCAAAAACATTTCAATCTTAGCAGGCTTATGATGCGAGTAAGCAAACAAATGTTCAGACTACAGTCTTCCCAAACATGCTCCTTCTTTACTTAGTGAAATGTGAGAACACAAATTGTTTAGAAAACTCTTTTTCATCATCATCTTTGAGAGTTGGTGAGGATAGAGAAAACAGAGGAATCTTTATGTTGAGGAAAGCAGATTCTTATACTGTGCTTTTCAGCAGCTCTCCTCACCTTAGTTTGGTGAGAAATGCATCCTTGTGTCCTTGTATGCAGGGAAAGCATAGTTTAATCAGAAGGAAGGGAAAACTAGGAATTTAATGTAATATATTGATTTCAGAAGAGCTTTGAAGCACTGTACTCCTTGCTTTTGTCTAGGGATGCAAAGGCTGCTGTTGATACCTGGTGTTTAGTTGATCCTTGCACTGAATTTGACCAGAATTCAAAGGTGATAGTTCTCCTTGCCCTGGAAACACACTGCAACTTTAAAACTTGTGCTTTTAGGGTGGCAGTTATATGTTACTCTAGACAAGGGCAAGCCCTCTTAAGAGTGTGTGTTAAATTATGCTCAGCTAGTGTTTATCAGGTGGCAGTCTAGCTGTGGAAAATGAAGGTAATTCTGCAGGAGTATCTTCAGTCTGTCTAATCTACTTTAAATTGTCCTTAGTGTTCCTGATGCCAGAAAAGAAGGTCTCAAAATAGAAGAGTTTCAGCTTTCAACAGTCAGGAGATAGGGGAATGCACATCCTACAAGTCTGTTAGCTGGTTTTCAGTCTCAGTTTGTAGTTCTAAAGGAAACATGATGGTGTTTCTGTATGCACTGTTTTCACTAGTGCAACTATTTCTTGTAACATTTTACATCTTCCCAAATCTCAGTTAAATTTAGTTTTGCAGACACTGTTGCCAGCTGACCTTTTTGCTTTCACAGAGGTTTCTTGGCTGTTTGAAGTCTAGAGAGCTTACTGTGAAAGGGAAACGATGCTGAAAGAAATGGTATTCAGCTTCAGTCTCAAAATGACTAGCAGCTTGCAATCTGAACCTCTCCATTGCCTTAAGCATTGCAAGCACTTGGAATCCACTCCTGTCCCAAGTAAATCTTTGTGAAAGGTTTCAAAAGTTTCAAATCTCTAGCTGGAAGAGCAGATGTTTCTACTGCAGTTACAGTCAAAACTGTCAGAGCCTCATTGTTGAATGTGGCCTTCCAGGTTTGAAGAGATCATTGTTTCCTTTTCAGCACAAATGTGACATGTTGCTTCCCTGCTGTAGTGACAGGGTTTCTAATCTACTTGTCGTTGTATATCTTTGGTAAACTATTCACATCTCATGTCATTCAGAAGACCCAGGTGTTCTGGAATACAAAGTTTTATTTCACATGTTGGTCTGGGTAAGGAATCTGTCCAAGCATGTAGAGATTATAGTGCTCTAACTTGCAGACACTCACAAGAGCATTTGAAAAAAAGTAGAAAGAAAGAAACAAGACAACTTTTGTTTTGTTGCATTTTGTTCCTGTGCATTGCAAAATGCTGGAATGCCCTTGTGAACTTCAGCCGAGTTGCTTCTGTGAGGGTGAGACTTCTGATAAATTAACTAGTCAGGTGAGATATGAGGGGTTATCAGAGTGGTGATGCAGTCTGAGTAGGCGATATTACAGGGGACATTGTGCTTTGAATAGTATTCAAAACTAGTGTCATAGTTGCCTTATAAAGTTAACATGTTTCTTAGGAAAGGAATAGCTGTCATCATTTTTTGTTCAGAACAGGTATACACTTTGTACTGACTTCCTATTCTGCCTTAATTACAGCCTCTGTTACAGTTCTTGATAATACTAGACATTTTTCCAATATGTGTAGTTTGTGCCCATTATGTGATCAGGGATTTGTGTTCCAAATTTTAGGTTATCAGTCACTTTCACCCTGATGCTTGAACGTGCCCTGACTTTTTCTATGGATGCGTCCATTAGCTGCAGTTTTGCTTTGTGTTCTCATAGAGGGACAAGCACTGAGAGTAAAAGTAGTCTTCACTCAGCAGTCCAGTTGAAGTCTACCCAGAGTGGACTTGGTTTAGGGAGAAAGTTACTTCAGTGATTTGATCAAACTTTAATTCAAATAGTTCCTTAAACTTCAGAAAGTCAGTGTTTCATTTTTATTCATATCACGGCTATACACTGTAGTTTTACAGGTGAATGTGTCCCATAGCTGGTTTATCAGAGCATATGCCTGACACCAGTGAGATGCGTGTGTGTAAAAACTTAACGTGGTGTTTGTGACTCCTTTTTCTCTGTAACATGAGGGAAGTACAGTGTGAGGAGATTGCAGGCACTTTGCATTTATGCTGGACACTTCTTTTTTGCTGTGTGGCACTTTAATTTATGTTGAGAAAGTTACACTGACTTCTCATTTAGATACAGTCTATTTGTTGTATAGATGTTGCTGGCATCCGGTTTGATGTTTTCGTTGGTAAATACCTTGTAGCAAGTGTTACATTGGGAATGCTTGTGGGTACTCATTTTATAAGGAAACCCCATTCCATTTATTTCTGAACATGTTTCATTACAGTCCATATTTTCATTCTCCTTGTTTTGATTTGCTTTCCTCCCAACCTCTTCCTTTTAAACATCATCTTTTGTTCACACTGCTGCTGGACTACATCTCATCATTTTCATTCTTGTTAGTCCTCAGATGCATGCTGCCATGTTCAGTTGGTGGTTGATGAGAATCCCTTCAAGGTTGCAAATGAACAAACAGAAAAAAGGAAATGATAGCTGCTTTTTCTTCTCCTGAACTCAGAACTTCTCTTCTCTTGTGCTTTCGTATTTTTTAAGCAGTCTACTGTAAAAATCACTCAAAAAATTGTAAGCTTTGGCATTATCTCTTCTTGTCATGCAAGGTGATGGTGAACTGCAGTCAGGCTGTAAAAACTGGTGATGTTTGTCATTTTATGAAATGATACTGAGTTTCTGTTCCTCTTTTTACCTCTTGTGACTTTCCCTACTCTACAGAGGTTGCTCCACTTCTGCTTCAAATTAGCTGAACCTTAAAAGTTGAGCATTAAGGATTGCAACCCTCGAGCTAAATCATGCCTATTTAAAACTCTTTTCTCAAGTGCATTAGCTAAGGAACTTGAAATGACTTTTAAAAGGAAATAGTTGAACAACAGAGGGAATGTTAGATAAGGAAGAATTGTTTTGGAGAGGGTATAGGGCAGTCCAGAAAGGCAGACTGTAAAAATACTGTCAGAAAGGTTGTTTGTTTGTTTTCTTCTTTTCATTCTAATACTCAGATTGCTCAAGACAAACCCTGATCAAAATGAGTTATCTTCTATAAGAATATATACAGCCAGGACCAGCAATTCTTTTTGGCCATCAGTCTTGGAGGAGAGAATGACAACTAGCAATTTACCTGGATACAACAGTCTGTTTTTTTCCTTGCTTTTCTTAATACTTGCTGTATAAATATGCCGAAGTATTTTTGTGTATTTTTTTTATCTTTCCATGGTTTTATTATTTCTAAAAAGAAAAAAAAATTTCTGTTCTCTGTGTGAAAGAGAAATTTTTACTTACCTCAGCAAAAACTATATAATGATAGATTAAAAATTATGTTCAACTGAAATGGAATGCAGTAAGTTGCCAAGCAGTGTTAAAGACAACACCCTGATAAGGCAAACAGTTACAGCCTACATGAGTTCCAGTGTAATGTACTTAGTGTGTAGTTCTTGGGAAATAAAGGGTGTGATTTAGACGTTCTGGTTGTTCCTACTGATGTAATTTTCTGCTGATTTTCTTACTCAGTTTTAGGAATTAGGAAATGCACATTTGACTTCTCTGTGTTGAACAAATAGATTGCTCCTCCCCTGGCTCCCATCACCTCCTCAGGGTGTAATAGAGCATATGTACAAATGTCTGTCTTGTGTTCACATTGACCCAAAGGCAAACAAGCTGTGTAATACCCTGGACTGAAGGTTCCTCTGGGCTTTGTCAATGCATCTTCCCTTTCATATGGGTTCTGTCCCTTTCTGAGTCTAGGAAACTTTCCTCCTTTTTCTCTTGCGTGCTCCAGGAATGCTGTTCTGAGGAGACTATCATCCAGGCTCCATGTGACCTGTTACGCAGTTGACTCCTGAAGTGTAGTCCCTTCTTCATTAGGTGCTTTAGAGTTGGATTAAATCTGGACTGCAGATAGCAATGATCTCAGGCAGACCAGGTGATTGCTGTTCTACTAAGGCAGTTAAATGGTAAACTTTGCAAGCAATAGTTTTTGCTTAAGGAGAGATCTTTTTTACGTCATTCAGGGGTGTGTCAAATGGGCTGTTGAAACAGTCTCGACATTGCTTGAGGCGGTAGAAGTGCTTACTTGGGGCTTTGGTGAGGTGGAATTTTTTGTTTGACCAATTTAAAATAAAAATACCCATTACCAGATGCATTCACCAGCCAAAACTAATCGCTGAATGATATATGGAGATGGTAATCTGTAAAGCCAGGTGGTGTGTTACACTTGCGTTTCTGTTTTCAGTTGAGGCAGGGACAGTTTTCAGTAAGGGATGGGGGACAACCTTCGAGTGGTTAGAAGGAACAGGTACTTGGTCTGGGAAAATAAGAGTGATGGAAACATTCCTGGGTGACACTTAGGGAGGGAGGGAAACAAGATAGGAAAGAGGAGGGAAAGAACCCCTAAAAAACCAGAGGAGTCTACTTTTCTCTTTCTGTCTGTTATTATATCTAGTATGTGCTCTCCTTTCCACACCAATGCATCTAGTCTCACCACTGAAAATGTGATTGCCGTATAAATAAAACTTCTTATTTTTAAATGTAAACAGTGTTGTACACAGTCATTAATCTCTTCTAAATGCTTGTGGCAGCTTAGCATTAGAGGGAGTACTTTTGGGGTTTTTTTGCATATGAATTAATCTGTCAGGCTGTCACATTTAAGACTCTTGACAATTCACATTTGACTGATACCACAAATTATGAGGGCATGGTCTTTGAGCTGAGATAAATCCAAGTGGGTTTTATTGTTTTTAATTTGTGAGAGCAATGTTGTATTCATTTCAGTTGGGTTGTTGTTCGGCCCTGAGAGTTGATTTGTTGAAGACCTGGACTAATTATTGCCTAGTTAAAGCTCAGAATCAAGCTTAGAGGCTACTGAAGCCATTGTACTCAACATGGGCAGGATCTTAACAATAAAAATACAGGATTGTGGTAGAGGGGTAGACATGTGTAATTCCAGGAGTAGTTTGTAAGTTTTTTACCTGTAGTTACCAGTCAGAGCAATTCTTCAACCTGCTTGGCAATTCCCTCGGAGTTTCTTGTCAGCACTAGCTTTCATGCTGTGCATTTTTGTTTTCCAGGTGTTTCTCAGATGCCTGTGCAGACAGTATTTGTCTTTCTTCCAGTCCTTCTCTTACCTGCTGGTGCATGTATATTGTTTTGTACTGTCTGCTTCCTCAGTGTTGATATATTTGAGCCCTCTTTCTGATTGCTTTTGTTTCAGCTATTCTTATATATGCAAGGTGTACTTTATGTAACTGAAACTTTCTGAAACACCTTTCTCCTTTTGTTTTTTTAAATCTTTTTTTTATTTGGTCATGACCTGATTGGGAAGACTGACCCCATCTGACATGCTACTGATTGCAGTATGGGTTCAGTACTTATGGATGGCAGATATAATTTAGATTTAATGGGAATTTGCTGTCATTGTGCACAGCTTGTAATCTCCTAATAGAAATGTCGAGTAACAGGTGGAATTTTCCTTTGCTTGCTTTCTTTCCACATTCTAGATTGGTTTGGAAGGTTATGATCATAGAACCATTGGCGTTACTGTAATCAGACTGTGACATGGTCCTTGTTAATGGTATTGTTGCAGCTGCAGGATGCAAAGAGCAAAAGTACAAATATTTAAGGGTCCACTGAAGCCTTAATTGCAGTGTTATTAAAGAGTCACTGCGAAGTCTTTAGTTGGTTTAAACAATTGTTAATACCAATGTGAGTTTTCTTTGGCTGTGAAGAGATGTCCTGACGATGTGATATTTTTGGAGTTATTTTAGTAATCTAAAAAGGTTGTAGACGTTGCATGATGGTTTGGTCTAGTTACCCAATTTAACTAATACTCCACTCCTTGACAGTGCTTAACTCTGACAGCTTCAGAAGAAGAAATCTTATGGCAGTTACACAGAGTTTTTCTCTTTGGAAAATACTGCTTTAGCCTCCTCAGTAAGAAGGGTCTTCTAAAAGAATGGGAGTTTACATGTTTCAGGTTTACTCCTCCCACACTCTCTTCTCAAAACAGCTTTCACTTTGTTTCTATTAGAAAGAAGGCTGACACAAATGTGAGGTGTCTGTGTCCATGTCATTCCTATGCCATCACTTTTGGATTAGTATTGCCTTACTTCAACCAGATTTGACTGAGAATCAGAAATGTCAACGGTTGTTGCAATTGCACGGGCTTTTAAAGAAATGAACGAGGCAAAATAGGGCCTGAAGAAATAAATCCTTGGGGGAAAAAGCCAGAAATTTTGTCCTTTCCATTGCTTAGGGGAAGTTAACCCTGTCCTGCAGAAACATCCAGTCCTCTGACTAGTAGACTGAACCACTGCCTTGTGGCAAAGTATTCCATGGACATCCTGAATGTTTTGTGAAGAGTAGTACTGATATGGGAATAAAAAAACATCATGTGTATTTCCACTACTTTTTGTTGTTTGTATTCTCGAAGGGGTGTGGTGGGGAAAGGATGAACCAAAGAGTTTGAATATCATTGTGTGGAATTAAATGAATTGTACAAATAAAAGAGGTGAAACAGAGAAATGTGATGCATGTTGCTGCTGAATGCAGAGGAGGGAATTTATATTGCTGTAAAATACTAATTGCCAAGAGGAATTTATTTTCAGTTCTGACACTGTGTTTTGTTTTAGGTCCTCTTTAATATGGTTGTAGAAGTGCCTCGTTGGACTAATGCAAAAATGGAGGTAAATAAGAAAAAAACTTCAATTATTGTCTTAATGTAGAGGAAATTAAGAAATTTATTAGACTAGAAAACAAAGAAGGAAAAGGCCTCCTTTAAATTTAAAACAAACTTTAATTAAAATATAATAATAGAAAGGATAACAGTTCTTAACTACAATATGCATGTATCCATATATATTCAAGAAGAAAAAATAATATAAATGGAAGAAGCCAAAACTGAACAAACAATTGGTAATTAACTGCTCTGAACACTCTGCAGTCTCTGCGCCCATTGGGCGCAGTGATATTTACGGACAGCAGGTGATGATGTCGCTCCTCGGCCGGTGCAGGGCTGCCCCGGGGCGCAGAGGTCCGGTGTGTCCCTCTGGGATGGACGCTGTGGGATTGATGGGGGCGCTGCACAGAGAAGGATGAGCTGGGATCCTTTTCCGTGAGCAAACTCTCTCCTAGTCCTTGGCTGGAGGAAGGAAAACTCGTCAGGTTGGGAAGCCGGGGATGGAGCAGGACCCCCCCACTCCCTACAGTGACCGTCAGTCCTGTCAGGAGACCTGCAGCAAACCCCAGGTAGCCAATGGCTCTCTCTGTCTCTCTCTCTGAAGCACTTGGAACTCAAAAATCCAGAGGTTGGAGCAGGAGAAGGAAGGAGACCAACCTGCAGGGGCAGAGGGTCTCTGAAGGAGTCGTCTCTCTCCCTCCGCCACAACAGTCCTCTCTCTCTTCTGCTAGCTGAAAACCAAGTGCCATCTTTTCCCACCACCACTCCCGGAGGGAAAAAAAAAAAGAAAAAAAGCCTTCCCCTCCTCCTCACCACCCCAGCCATCAAGTTAGCCAGGCACCCCACCTCAACCACTATCTCCTCCTTTGTTAGTTACCAATGGGGAAAGTTAGGGCCGTTAAGTCCTAATTTGTTGGTAGGGGAAATTAAAAATTCCCCCAGGTCCTAAAACTGTAACAATTGTAGGTATTTATGGAAGTTACCACAATGCAGTGGCTTCCAGTAGTCTGAGTTTACTCACAGTGTGGATTACTCTTTACACATAAAATCTTCTCTGTTAAAACATTGATTTGAAATGGTGCATACAGACACTTTCCTTGTAATTATAAAAAGTGTCTTCTTGACAACCCTCTGACTGGGGAGTGCAGCATACTGCAGCAGAGTCCTCAAGTACTGACTTTCAGGATATTGCCCAGCATTTTAGTCTTACTCTTTCTTGCTTACGGAGCATTCCACTCAGAGGATTTAATTAATTATTTCCACTGTATACTGTGCTAGGCCAAATCCTGAGAAATGGCGTTGCAAATAATTTCCTTGTGACCANAAAGACCCACACAAACACACACACAAAAAACCCCCACACACAAAACCAAAAACAAACAAAAACCCACGCACAAACAAAAACAAAACAAAAACAACAAACAAACAAAACCAAAAACTTGGGCACTACTACTGATTAACACTATCTACTCCTGCAGGGAGATATTTTACAAATAGAACTTCATCTGTAATGTGTGTAAAACAACATGTCTCACCAGGATACATTCTGTCTTTCTGAACACATGTATTAATCTTAGCAATGCTTCCCCGATGCTTTAAAGGGAGCTTATAGTTGATGTGTTAACTATTTTAATTATTGAAAATAATACCAAAGAACCTCCCCAGCCTGTTGTTTCAGAATTTTGTTTTCTTCTTTCCCTGATGATAAAAAAATTATTTGAACTGTTTACCATCACAGTTGTTATTCTGCAACCAGAGTTACCTTAGATATTTACCTTGTATTTTAAACTGATGATTTATTGTGGAAGCTGAGTTTTATTTTTTAGAGTTTCCCTTTGACAATTCTACTTGAGCTCTTTACCTAAAGCTCAGATTGCTCTCCCTCCCCTTCTCTTGGCACATTATGTCAAGGGTGGAAAAGCATACTCTTCTGTTAGATTCAGAAATCTATGGGTTTAGACTTCTAGTTTGATACAGGGAGACTAGATGTAGTTCTCTAATACTTCTAATATAGTTGAAATTTCCGGCATCAGTTGTTAAGGCAGTTGTCTTGCTATGCCATTGTGTTCTGGCACTCCTTCAGTCCAGACTGTGGTAAGCTGCTAATACCTGCTAAATACCAGGGCTTGTCTGCATCTCTGTGCTGAGATCCCCTCTCATGGAATGGAGATTGTAGGAAACTAAACTTTGCCTTATTATGAATGTTACCCAATGTTAATCCCCAGTGACAGATCTGCTCATCACCTTGTTGCTTTTCTGTTGATTTTTTCCTTGATTTTACTGAAGGTGCTTTTCATGAGACTTTTGTCTGGTGCAGTTACTCCTCTTTGTCCCAGTTTACATCAAGAAAAAACATTGCTGAGCTCTACTTCTGTCAGTGTCCCAAGTGGCATATTGAAGGTCTTTGCTGTTGTGACCAGAAGCAGGCAGGATTCAGTGTGAAACCAGAAATGTGTGAACCACCGTCTCAGTTCTTGGGGAGGGTTTGCTTGTGCTGTTGGCAGGCTGGTGTGGTTCAAAGAGGTGGAATTCCTTGGGGATGACTTTGGCACCCCAGTGACAGAGGTGCTTTAGGTAGATGACAGGGATGTAAAATGAATATGGACTAAGGGCTGTATGCTTATGCACCATGTGAGCCTGTGCAACCACTTCAGCTTGTAACAAAGATTTTGCCGTTCAGATGAGTGTTCCTAAGCAAAAGCCAGGCTAACGTGGATTGAATTGTGGTGTGGAGTGCCAAAAGGATGGTTACAGTGAATTAGCTGTGGTTGGTAACTCACATGGCAGTGGATTTGTATTTGAGGTTTTAGGAAGGATGACACTGTTCAGTTTTTGTTCAGTCTGTGAGTGTTTCTTTGGGAATTAGAATGCCCTCTTCTAATGCCAGCTTAACTCGCTTCAGATCTGTGTTAAGTTAGCATTTGGTGACTGTAGAGAGTTTGTACTTGCTAAAAAGCATTTGTATGCTAAAAAGTGCTGGGAAGAAGGGATGTGTGCAAAAGGAGATCAAGAAACAGGAGACAAGAACATGAAACACGTCCTCTATGGGTGTCAAAATCGCTGTTGTCAGAAGAACTTGTGCCACCATTTGCATGTCTGTTGAACTTGTAGTATAAAGAGCAAGAGCTTCTAACTGAAGTTTCTCTTGGTATTTTTGTTTGATCATGAGAGTTTCCTTATAAATTTATTACTTTCTCTTCTAGATTTATTTTTTTCTTGCATATTTTACAGCATTATTTAAAACCTTAATAAGCTGCTTTTTGGATGTGCCCCTTGAGATTCGGAGTGAGGCTATCGTACTTTTAGTAGTTCTCAAACCACGCGTATGTGCTGGCAGATGGATCTTTCTAGCTGTTCGGGTATAGAATGAATTGCTTTCCATTTTATCATTCTACTTCTCTCTCTTTCCCTGCCCACCCCCCGCCCTTTTTCATGATCTGCTTAGATTGCCACTGAGGAGCCGTTGAATCCCATTAAACAAGATATAAAGAAAGGCAAACTTCGATATGTGGCAAATATCTTCCCTCACAAGGGTTATATATGGAATTATGGTGCCCTCCCACAGGTAACATTTTTGTTATAATGGTGTAAGTTTTCTGTCTTCTTTGTAAATTGCCTTGTAAATCTTGGATACTGTCTGAATGCAAATCAGGTGCAGGAGGGATGCTTCTCTTTGATACATTTGTAAATTAGGATTTTTTTTTTTATATTGAACTTTATTGTGTCCATAAATTTTGATAAAAATTTGGGTGTGGGAGTAAATATGTGGTATGTTTCAGGAAGTAGTTAAGTGATCAAGAAATCTCAAATGTTTTGTCTCTCTATGTGCTGTAGTGACAGAAATAAACTGTCATGGTCTGCCATTCAGGATACTTTGTCAAGTAGTTCTTCCCTGCTTAAACAAGGCATTTTTAAAAAAAACTCATTTAGGATTTTCATGTGCTGCAGCATAAATTTGAATTGGTATTTCTTAATATCTTTAACGAAGAAGAACACAAGGGTTGTTCTTTTTTAGATTACTGCTTTACTTAACTTTTCTCTGAACTGTGAGACTTTACTGATCATGACACAGTCAAAACTTCAAGCCTTGAAAAAGCCCAACTAATGGCTGAAATTTTGAGCATAGCGAGTTTGAAACGTTTTGTCATTTCTGTAAATAACACATTGGACTTAAATTAGTACTGAAGAGCGTGATGAAGCTTGAAAAGAGTAATTTGTTTTCTTTACACTGAGCTGTATAAGCAGTGAATGTTGAGTTCTGAAAATCTGCTTAGGTATTTGATCCCTGGAGAGGAGATACTAGGCAGGTGTTGGAATAGAGCAATAAAGTTCTCATCCAGTCAGCAATCTCAGTAGTCAAAGTTTCTAACTAGGTGTAATTGGAAACCAGCAATTGCATGTTTTGAAATTTTTGTTCATTACTTTGGACTTAAGGTACTTTCCTCAGGAGAAATGCTCAGCACCTTTTGTTACCTTGTGAGTCAGAGCGGGATAGAAATAATTATCATTTTTATTTTTTAATATGGTAGAATATTTGCTAACATAGCAGAAGTTGCTGTACTGTCCAGAAAACAATACTATTCCTAGCAACCTTTACTTCTAAAGAAGAGGTGAAGAGATGTAATTGGGCATGAGTAATACTGGTATAATGCAGCCTTAAATAAAAAGCACTTTGAGAGAGTATTGGGAAAACAAATTTTAAGTTTAAATTCTCTCTTGACTCCAGTATGTTTTTGGTAATGATTTTGCTAGCTAAACACCTGAGCATGTTCTTTTCATCATTTTCCTTTCACTATCAGTCAAGTTCTCAATAACGATTTTGAGGTGGAGTTATGATCATGGGCAGCAGGAGTTAACAGTATTCCTCCTTGGGGGGAAAGAAAAAAAGTTTTCTAAAATCCTTTCAACAAAACTTAATTGGATGTAAAATTCTTAACAGAAACTTCACAACTGTTGAATGAGTTACTCATTACTTGCCAGTAAGAGTGAAAACAAGTACTGGTCTAGTAATTAAATTAATATAACTTGGCTAGGATTGCTTGCCTGTACAGTGCTCAAAGCAGGCACTTTAGAGAACCTTCTTTGGTCTTAAGCTGTTGGCTGTTCTTGGGAATGTACACATCTCAAAATATTCAGAAATGCTTCATACCTAAATCTAGAAACTTGAAAAAGCTTATTGGGTGCTGACAGGTTGATGCCTAAGCGGGGGATTAGCTGAAAGCCTCCATGTTTTTGGGAACAACATGTATTAGTATCACAGTATTTAAAGAGTATAATGAAAATGTAATTGTAAGATCTCCTCTTGATCCCATAGTCACTACTAACTAGAAAAATCCATACTGAGGGTCCTGATGCCTTAATCACTGCAGTTGGGTAAAGTGTATCTGTTGAGTCATGGATGTAGTTAATATTTTTGTTCCTATGTCCTCAGTACCCTTCATGTTACTTGTTCTGTGTTACTCAACATCAGTCTATTGGCTGTTTGTTTATTATCTTCTTCTCCCATTTAGCAAGCCTGTTCTCAGAAAGCTGATGTTTTTGTTGATGTTTTTAGTAATCTTAGTAATTTAATGGTAAGATGAGTTATGATTGCAGTTTAGTTGACAACTTACTGTTCTCTTTACTTTGGCAGACCTGGGAAGATCCAAACCAAACAGATAACCATACAGGATGTTGTGGGGATAATGATCCTATCGATGTTTGTGAAATAGGTTCAAAGGTTTGTCTTTATCAGGATTAATTTAATTTATCAAGGTTAACTTCATAATTTGGCAACAACTTTTACAAGAGAAGGTCAGATGGAAGACAAAAAAATATAGTGTTAGAATCTGACAAAAGTATAAATAGAGGATCTAAGGAGGGAATAGGAAAGGAAATGGTGGATTTTTAAAAAGGAGGAAAAAAGTAGGATTTGGTAAAGTGTTTTTACTTGATAAAAGGGGAAGTAATAGAACACCATCCTGAAGTTTTGTGTCTGGATATTGTTTTGGGTGAAGGAGAAGGAGGTTAAGATTTTTGGGGAAGGAAAAGATTTATTTCTTTTTCCCTGTTAGCAGTATTGATGCTATGAATAGGTTGTTGAAAGATGAGGAAATATGACAGCCTCATTCACATTAAAATTACAAGGTCAGACCCACAAAGGAGGTAGGTTTGTGTTTACCTATGAGTGCAAACAGAAGTGGATTGTCTTCTAGGGAATTCAGGAACCTGCTGCTGTGTTGCAGAGTTGTAAGTCACAGAGTGGATGGATGGATGGATGGATGGATGAAAAATAGGTGCAGAAAACACCATCAGTAGGTATAAAGGAAAGGTTTAGTTTACTGAAAGCAAATTTTACCTATCTGTAGGCAGGAAAGAATGAATCAATGCTCTGGGTTATAAAAAATGGAGCTATGAAATGGATGAGTGGGGAGGGGGGATCTCTTGAGATATTTTAGATGAAGGGAAATTTAATTGATAACCTCAGTGACCAATTATTTGAGGTAAGGAGGAATTTGAAGGGTTCTGAAATGAGTTGTAAAGGGAGTATTCTCTGGTAGGAAGTTACTAAGATAATGCAAAAAACAAGTTACGCTATATTTCCAGGGAAGAGCTCTGTGTTTATATGTGTATCTTGGAGTCTAGAAGGAGGAATAGAAAAAGATAAGTAAAAGAGTTGAGAAAGTAGAGAGTTAAGAGACAGGAAGTTAAAAACGGAGTATGAGATACTTCTGACTTGAAGTTTGGCATGAAGTTCAAGCAAGTGTGGGGGAACTAGACTAAAACAAAAGATTTTTCTAGCTTCTTGTCCACTTAAATGCTGATGGGAGGATTGAGGGTTAAGGAATACTAATGGTAGGAGAAGGATCTGCAAATCCAGTACAAATCTATTTAACATTTCTAGCCTATCATGCACTACTGTTATAGCTGCTGGTCAAAAATGTAGTAGAACTATTTTTTATAAGGTAAAGGAGAAATTCTGTGTAGTGTTTTCCAAATCTTTGTGACACTATGTTGTGTTTCAGGTTCGTTCTTCTGGTGAGATTGTTCAGGTGAAGGTCTTGGGTATTTTACCTTTTGTTGATGAAGGGGAGACAGATTGGAAGGTAATTGCTATCAGTGTGGATGACCCAGAAGCTCATAAAATCCATGGCAAGTATATTTCTCTTAATACCAGTTATGTCAGCAACTTGCACAGTAGAATGGTACCTGAGTTTAGGGCACTCAAGACAAGAAGAGAGAGACAATGGGAAGGCAAGGGTTTTCATTTATTGTTGTTGAAGTCAGGTGATTCCATGAAGGAGGGCATATTTCCTTTCAACTGTTTTGAGTTGGTTCACTTGTACTATCAAGAGGACCTGTCATACGGAAAGTCTTTTGACTCCTAAAACACAACTGTCTTAGAAAGTGACCTAAAATTACAGCCTTATCTCCTATATAATAGTGAATATTTGCACACTTTTATTATGTAACACACTGCTGTTTTGCTTATTAAACGTGTTTGTTCCTTGTATATTTGCAGGCATTATATTGCCTTCTGAAAAGGTTGTACATTTCCAAAGTTTTGTCACTGTTAAGTGGGTTACATCCAGGGTTTGACGCTTATTATGAACAGTTAGGTTTCACATTTAACCTTGAAAATTTACAAGTAAACTGCTGATGCAGCTCACCCTAATATCAACCATTATGATGACTAGCTATGCAGGGGGGAATAACCTCTTCAAACTTGTCCTACCTTTGACCATTCTTCTGATATCCAGATGAAATTCAAATACTGAAATGTGTCTATGTGAGTTGCACATGAGATACAATTTTGCTTGAAGATGTGTTAAAAGTGCAGAGAGTTAGGTTTTTACAGCGCAGGTAAAGTGCAGATTTCCTCTGGATAAATGGAGATTCGCTTCCTCAAATGCAGTGCCTGGGAATCATGAGAACTAAGTGAGGAGGTTTGTCTAAAACAGATTGTTATGAAACCAAAATCCAGAGCCTGTTCTTTGTTCGTAAGGAGCATCAAGGCACAGAGGGACCTTTCTGTAAGAGTAGGGCTATCCAGTAATTTTTAAAGCAGTTTTTTCAGCCACTGAGTCTTGTTCCTGGTTTTTGAATGTAAAGTAAGTCACTGGACTGCCCCTTCATTCTCTGTTTTCTTGCAGTTGCTTTCACATGGAGAATATTTGACTTGTAGGGAGAGAAAGGGAGAAGAGATGAAAAGGAAACTTGGGTTGATGCTGATTAAAATAATTGGGCAGATGAATTACATAGTGTTTATGAGTCTTAAACTGCTTTGATAGTTAGAGATTAAGAAGTTCGGTTTAAGGAAATAGTTATAGTTTGCTGTTGGTATTAGTGTTAATTTAAACCACTCTGTCATGTGCAGTGAAATGCCTAAGTGTCAGTAGTTAAAAAAAACATGTAATTAGCACTTTATTTCTAGACACTTCTTAAAGGAGTAGCTTTTTTGCTTAGTAGTTTGTGAGAGAATGTAGTCAGAAAAGTGGAAGAAAGTATTTAAAAGGAGTCTACTAAGTAGGGGCAAAGTTGTAGCAGTTTATTCCAGTATTATTTATTATTTTGGATTAACTATTTCTATTTGAAAGCCCTCTGCTTTTTTCTGTGTTTTTTTTTTTTNTTTTAAAAAAAAAAAAAAAAGAAGTGTGGGTGCTGATAATGGGCAGACTGTTGCCTGTAGTTGGTTCCTATGTGCATCCTTTCTTACCAGAGAATATACGCAACACTTCGAGAACTGTCCTGAGATTCAGAGAAGTGCAGAACTATTTATCCAGTTTAATATGATTTCCCTTTGGGATTGGAGTTGCAGCCCAAGATTTACGAAAGAAAGAAAAGGGGGGAACCCCGCCCCCCATCTGCTTTCACAAAACATGACTGGCTTGCAGCATTTAACAGCAGTCGTTCTTCAGTCTGAAAACAAACAAATCTATTGGAGCAGGCAGGACAATATGTCCTTTTATAATTGTTTTTCCCCCTTCCCAAAGTCATTAGTTATTTCAGCATAAAGGGATGGCAGCTACAGATAAAACCGGTCTCTCCCTGGTAATTGATGTGCTGCTGTGTTACGGAGGTGGCCTCCTGGGGAGGATGAGGCTAAGTGTTGCCTTCTAATCCTATCCGGTCATTTTTGTATCATTTGTTAAACATTTCCAATTGGACTGAGAATCATCACATTTGCTTTCAGCTCAGTATGTGCACAGCCCCCAGTGAACGTTTGGAAAAGATAATTCCGAGACACCAGAGTGGTGATTACTTGCAAGCCCCATCCTGAGCCTGCACAGTGTGTTAACTCCTCTTGGCGCTTTAAGCTCACCCCAGGTACTCTGTATATTCTCCTTCCGGGATCGTGATCGTTCTCATAAGTGCCATTGATTTTTCTGAGATTTCACAGAGCTTAGAACTGAGCAATGCAAACTTCTGAGTGGTTCTCATTGTTTATTCATAGCAGTCCACTGCTCTGTGTCCTGCAGGCATTTATTGATAAATACTAGTTTAAGTTGGAAACCCTGCCTAGAACTCTATCTTTCACACAGAGCAATGAGAAACTAATTTACAGTGACAATACCCATGAACAATAAGCAATCCTTAGCACCTGTTCAAGAGGGAACTCTGTCATCAGTGCAATAGCAGGGGCTTAGTGTCTTTTTGGACTGATTTTGGAAGGTAATCTGTTTGAAATAATAGCACCTAATTCTAGTGGGCATGGGAACAATCTCACATCAAATACAACCCGTATGTCAGATGCAGATAACTGTGTGCAAAAATTTCTTTTAGACTAGAACTAGACATCTTGAGATTTATCTACCACTATTGTCTTTCTGCTCAGGCAGTTTCTGGGCAGATGGCCATTAGTGGACCAGCAAAGCAGCTTTCAACCAAGCAACTCTGAGAAAGGACCTAAAGAAAGGACCTAAAGCTCCTTGCAGACTGAAACACTAAGTCTTGGTGATGTATTAGTGCTGGTTGATTTTTTTTTTCCTTCTTTTTTTCTTTTTAATGTGTTGCTTTTTGTTTGGTTGGTTTTTTTCTGTTACATTCTAGCCAGGAGTAGAAAGGCTGCTTGTCTACTTATCTCATAATTTGGATAGAATTTAGTGTATTGGAGTTTACTTGCATATCTGAAGTGCTTTACTTGGGTGGGGTCAGAAGAGAGGAATGATATTTTTGAGCTGTGATTTGGTCTAAATGTTTGTGCATCTTCGCTTTGGACAAGAGAGTCCAAAAATCACTGGCAGTTGAAGCAGGCATTGTGTTTGAGACAGCTTATGAAGAGTCTGGCTTTAAAAAGATCATCTTGCTTTCCTTCAGCAAATTGGACTAATCATGTATGCTGGATGGGATTTTGGAGGTGATTTACTGGCCTGGAGTCTTAGCAGCCATTTTTTTTTGCTATTGCTTACTGGAAAGATGCCTGGATATATTCAGCAGTAATTGGTGATGTCTACTGACTTTGTTGCTCTGCCTTTTGCTAGCGCTGATACAGGTAACTGTACTGTGTTACCATGCTGCTTTTACAAAGCACATCTCAAGGTAGGGTTAAATGATCAAAACCCTAAATGGTAAAACCAAAGCATATTTTATATTTTGTACCATATATTGTTACAGACGCTTGCATGTGAGTATATTTGTATGCAGAGAAGCAGCAGAGGCCCAGGAGACCTTTGTTGTGGATTTGTGTAAGCACTCAGTATAAAGAAATTAATTATCTGTACTGAGGCTCCCCTCCTACCCCCTGCACAAAATATACCAAATGCCTTTATATGGAACGTAGCTGCTGCTTCCTGTAAATGTTTATAAGATGTTATTAAAAACATATGTCCTCTCTTCCCACAGACCTTGTTTAGAAAGCTTGCTGCAAGCATGTTGTTTTAGCTTTGCTTGCAAGAAGCAGCATCTGTTGTACTAAAAATGGTAGTTTTGTACAAATGCTTTTGTTGCTCTCTTTTGTAAAGCCCGATAGAAGTGGGATCTGCTTTTGCATTGGCTCACTCCCTTCATGGAGAGCTAACAGCAGTTCTTTGTGCCAGCCTCTAGAGATTTTCCTTATTGACACTAAACTGCAACCCTTAATGTGATTTTTAACCCTTGGTGCTTAACTTTGGTGCGCAGGAAAATGAGTATGGTTGTATGTAGGTAGTATAATGAAATAACCACCTGCAGCCCAGTGGGTACATGCTGGCTGGTACCTGTGGCAACCTGGCCTTTCTGCTCTGTCACTTCAAGTAGAGCTTCCCTGCTGAAGCGAAACTGCGTTGGGCCATGTACATGCTTGCTACTCCCAAACCTTCCTAGACCCTTTGCCATCAATGTCAGTATATAGCTCTAAGGGAAGGTAAGCAGTCAGGGTCAGAAAAAGTGTCTTAACATTGTTTGCTGCAGAAGAGACATCCATTTTGTTTGGTTTTTGCTTTTGTTTTTTAATAAAAATAATTTGCAGATACTTTCCATAAATATTAGTGTAGTAAACCATGGTACTGTTTATTGTGATATTTTCTTTTACCTTTCTTTGCTACTTTACTGTTTTCTGAGTGTGTTTTTCTCCCTTTTCTCCATTTTCCCCCTGATATCCCAAAGCTGGTGTTTGGATTTCAGAGTGTCTTTCAAGTTTTTTTCTGGCAGCTTTCAATGAACTGAACAGGTGGCTGTTGAGTGATGCAAGAGCTGCTGTTTTCCTTACATTTTGTACTATGTGCTGACTCCACAAGAACAGGACAATTTTTTTTTTGTTTGTTTTGTTGTATTGTTGCACTTCTTTTCTGTTGGTTGCCACCAATTCCCATTATAACACAGATGTTTTGGTGTCTTTTTTTTTTCTTCAAGCATTTAAACTTATTTTGATTCTCAGTAGCTTTTCTTTATAGTAAAGAGCAGTGAAGCAAAGCATAGTTATGAAGAGGAATAGCTTGCAAGGAACCAAGGTAATAAAAGCAGCCAATGCCTCACTTCTTAAGTCCTTAAAACCAGAATATTCAGCAGCTATATAATGCTGTAGCCTGATTCTGTTTAATCATTTTACCTAGGCAAAGTCTTTTCCAGCAAGAGGAAGTTGTGAAATCCAGGGAGATGATTGTATCCATGCAGATGGTTATCCCTATCATGTGGAGGTGATAAAAGTCTGTCCCAAAACCTATCCTAATAGTTGAGTCCATTAAAGAAATGTAAATAGAACCTATAAATAAGGAACAAGAGTTGGAGAAGGACCAAGTGTCAGTTAGTAGACAATAAATCCTTTTTGATAAACAGTTTTTATGGGAATAGGAGGCAAGTAACCAAGTAGGGAGAATGGAGAAGCAGAGTTAGGAGAGACATTTGCTGGAACAGGAACCAGGAAAAAGCAGCAGCAGTGTGAGAAAGTATGCTCGAATTTAAGTAGTATCTGGATAGGGAAATCTGGAGTTTGTCCACTGCTGGGAGGCCAGCAGCCTGGTTTGTTTTACAGACTTGAGAAGATACTGTCTCTTAAGCAAGTGCTAAAAATTACGAATTCAAACCTCGTAAGAGAAGGTGACAAGGGTTCAAGTTGGAGGAGGGATGTTCTTTCGCTTGGAGAGAACAAGAAGATACACTGGAGCCCTGAAATTGATTTGGGTTGGAGCTGCTGTTTTATTAGTGTCCAAATGAAGCATTCGGGCTACAAGATCCCACCCTTTCATAAATCATTCCTTCTTGGTTGGTCTTGCCCACCCATCCTAGTGAAATGCTTCTTATGCTCTTAAACACGTATTTCAGTTAGAAGACCTGCCCCTAGCACAGCCTTATGTGCCCTTGCTTTTTTCTGGGATTCTGCCAATGCAACTGCCTAATCTTCTATAGGCAGATGGCCAGCAGCCAAGTTCAAAATGTGTTTTACTCTGAGTCCATAAACACGTAGCCTGATTAAGTGTATGCAGAAGCTGAAACTTACATGGGGTTCTTCAAGGCTTTATTCTTTGAGTAATCTGTAATGCAGTGGAATTTGGGAGTAGCATCTATCAGATGCTTATGAACACTCAGTGTATCTTCTCACATAGCTTTGGCTTCACAGTTCAGTCCACATGTCATGTCTCTTGTTGGTCTACTGAGAATTGAATAGTCTGTAGCACAAGACCTTTTCTCTTACTGCGCTCTTTAGAAATAGTTTAATGTCTTTTTTAGGTTCACATTGAAATTTTGAAAAGACATTTATGTGCTTCAAGATGGAAAACACGTGACTAGGTGTCAATTCCGTCGACTAAGAAACTCTGAAAATCTGGTAGGGCTCAGTAGACAGACGTGTATCAGGAATCACTGCCGACTAGGAGAAGTCATTAAATGAGATGTATCTATGGGAGAAGAGAATGAAGTAGCCAGACAATACTGGAGAGAGGAAGAGGGAGTAAGGGAGACGTGAGCAACTTACAGAACACTAGAGAAGGAGAATAACACCATGGAAGGTGGCCTGAGCAGAGTGAGGTGATGAAATATCTGGAGGACTACAGCAATAAAAAGTCAGCTCCCATTTCCCTCAGAAGTGACTGTAGAAGGGAAATAGACTGATTATAGCAGCTACAAAGTTCTTGGCTTCTGGAAAGGGCAGAATCCTTTATTGTATCAAAATCAATTAGAAAAGTATTGAAGGCTTTTCCATGTGACCGTGTTGCCAGAGAGTTAATTTACTAAGGGCTTGATGGGACCACCCCATTGCAAGTAACAGAAGTGATGGTGGTTTCAAAGGACAACCTGGTAACATTTGATATGCACAGCAGGTAAGCGTTTAAGATCACAAACTGCATCTTTGATACAGCAGTGTAGTCTTCAAGCAGAATGACTGTGTGACTGTTGAACCTCCTTGTACACAGTGTGGAAGTGCACAGAGACACTACCTGACAAGGGTGTCCCACAAATGGCATGCATTCCTCTTTGTGTCCTGTTGTATTTTTGCACATCGGCATTATAGAGGTAGAGGTAAAATTGCTTACCACCATGAGTATGCAGATACCACAAGGTTATCAGTAGAGTTTAGTGCTCCTGTCACATATCTATCTTTTATTGAAAGGGCTGAATTTGGAAGTCTTGTGAGCAAAGGGGTGCCTTTAATACAGCTTTGAGAAGTCAAGCCTGTATTTTGTTTTGAGTTGCTAGTTTAAAAATCCATGTATTGAAATTTGTTTTTACTAGCTATTCTTTCGTCATCAAATGGTTGTGGCCCCTGCAGTTGCTGGGGAAAAAATTACCTTGGTGAATAATCTTAAGCATTGCAAGAGATACCTACTGCGATGAAAGTCTATAAATATGGAATTTTCTTCTGCTCCTGCCACAAATATGGTTCTTTTATTCATTGTTCCTTTGGGTCTTAATGAATAGCAGGAGGCAACTGGTTTACCTGCTTAGTATGGTTGTGAAATCATAAGTATTCAGCTATGGGCAGCTAATGTAACAAAGTGAAGTTCCTCACTGACTTTGAAAGTGCTCAGTGAAATCAAACTGCTTGCAAATCATTTAAGAAATTGTAAAAAATGAATGTTACAAAACCTGTGAGTAAAAATGATCAGTCCTTTTTTTTTTCTTCTTTTCTTCTTTTTAACCTACAGATATTGATGATGTGAAGAAGCACAAACCAGGTTATCTTGAGGCTACAATTGACTGGTTCCGATTATATAAAATCCCTGATGATAAACCGGAAAATCATTTTATTTTTAACAGAAGCTTTACTGACAAGGTGAAGAGAATGCAAAATTAAAGATGTGTCATTCTGTCAAGTGGCCTCTATAATAGGTCCTAGAATTTTAGGAATTGTAGAGGAGGAAGTTTAATGAAAAGAATTTTGATATGAAAGACTTTTGAATACTGTTTATTAGTTGCTGCCGTCTGTTTTACTCAGGGAATATGTATAAGTCATTGAAGGATGTCTGCAAAAAAACTGTTCAGTCCTGATTCTGATCAGATTTAAACACATCTGTGTATTGTTAGGTGTTTTTCAAAGCATTTTCATTCTCCCTGTCGGAGTAATGAACAGAATGTCTTTTCAGGTGTTTTTGATAATCTTTCTAACTTTTTTTAGGCCTATGCAGACAATGGGTTGCAGGTTTTTTCTTATTAGGTATTTTCTCAAGGTAGACTTTTTCTTGATAATTCCCATGTGAAAACATTTGAACTGTTTGGTCTGAAGACTGAAAAATATTTTGTGGGTTTTTTTGTTGGTTTTTTGTTTGTTTTTTTTGAGAAGAAATGAATGGCTTTTTAGACTACCTGTGGTTAAAATGGCCAGTGTTTCAAAGGAGAGTGTACCAAGGAATAGACCTTGAAGAAAATACCTGGATTTTTCCAGTGGAATTTGGATGTGATTTGAGTAAAATTGCTTTGCATCTTTTGTACCGCACACTCTGTAGATTATTCTTTGCAAAGAATCACATTTTTTTAATGAATGATGTCCCTGTGTCAGATAGTTCACCTTGCAAGGTGCTATCAAAGTTACGTAATACCTTCTAACCAGCAGAGGCAACTTTACGTATTTTAGCTGATTGAAGAGATGCCCTGACTGGCTTCTGCACTAAAACTGTCATATAAATCAATCAAGAGTGGAGTTGTAAGGTTTGATAACCTGATCTCTCCTCTGTTCTCCCAGGAACCGCTCTTAGCGATTTTGCTGCTCTGTAGAGCAGAGTGTTGCTGTGTAACAACAGTTGAACAGCAATATCCATCAGGCCGTTGGAGTTCAGCCTGGAGGCACTAAATGCCCTGGGATAGCTGGTTTGGAGCACTTGAATAATTCTCGAGCATTTCTAGAGACCCAGGATGTGGCGAGGGGGCCGTGACTGTGCTCCAAGAGCTCTGGTGAAGTTCACAATGTTCCAGTGGCACTTTTCCAAATCACTCCTTGTTAGGGAATGTGACTGTTCTGTTGGCAGCTTTTTTGCAAGGCAGCCTAGCTATCATCATCTGGACACTGAGTGCTTATTTTTCTTTATTTTTATAAGATTTTTTTTGTTTCAAACAAATTGAAACTGTTAAGCAGCTGACATGTTGCGTTCTTGCAAATGTTTAAAAATGTGATTGGGCAGTTAATGAAGTAAATGCAAATTTTGTCACAGAGAGAAAATGCTAGCTCTGACCCTGATGCACACGTGTAACAGAGGAGTCATAGCTCACACACTTTGTCCCATTTAGGACCTGGTACAGTTCTCTCCAGCAGCAGGGGTCTGCCTAGCGTCTAGTGCTGATTTCATTTCCTTCATGCCGCATTCATATTTTCTGGCTTTGGACTAAGGGAAATCCTGAATGTGTTGTCAGTATATGTGACAGTGAACTTTGTTTCTTTTCATAAAAAGTGTGTTCCATTCTTCAGAAATATAATGAGGCCTCAAAGGAGGCCCCTTAAAATAACACATGAAATAGTATGTTTTATTGAACCAGTTCTGTGGCTTTTTTCTGTTTAATAACGTTTTAATTCATAAAACTTTCCTTGATGTAAATTAGGATTTTGCTGTTGAAATTATTAAATCCACGCATGAACACTGGAAAGCTTTGCTTCATAAAAAAACTGATGGAGGTACTATTAACTGGTGAGTATCCAGTCGTGTCTCTTGCTCTTTGTATTGTGCTAGTACTGATGCTGTTCAGCATGTCGTGGCTGTCCATGAACTGCTTAGATATTTTTATTTTTTTTTTTAGTGAACAGGAATACTCATGGGTTTGATTGATAATTAATTGTTAATAGAGCAGGATTGATTAATTGCACCTTGTATGATGATGATTTAGGGGTAAGTGGCATTGCATAAAGATGGTACTGATTACTTTATCTTTCAAGGAATGGCCCCAGAGTGTTCAGGATCATTTTGGGAGAATCTTGATATCCTGTACCAGTCCTCTTGTCACTGTTTGTTCTGTCCTTCAGTGCTGCATTGTTGTGTTACAAAATTCTTCAGCTGCTTAGCATTCTATATTTTTTAGTTATTCTCTGGAAGGAGAGAACCAAACTATTGTTCTTCACTAGCCCTTGGCTTGGTCTGAATTAAAAAAGGCTTTATTAAGCTCTTTGTACTGCTTTGCATTGACAATTCTGGCACTAGAGGCCCTGAACAGCAGGACTGGTGCTTTCTAGGGACTGTAGATTGTCATTAACTAAACCAGAGGGCAAAGGCTGTGGGAAAAACTGTTCTCAGGTAGTTATTTATGTCTTCTGCTTTGGGAAAGTGTAAATTTCTCTGTCCTTTATGGAGCTGATTGATTGTCCAGCAATTCCCCAACACCTTAGCAGTCAGACAGGTTAGTAAATTTGCTTGGCAAGAATACTATAGGATAATATTCAAATTTTGGTCTTTAGGAGGCACTTGGAGCTTTGTGTTGATGAAATAAAAAAAAGTAAAAATTAGAATAGCAGTCTTACATTGCAGAATTTAAGTTCTTGCAGTTTACTTTGTAGGACCTTAAGAACTTGTGACCAAGCTCACTTTCTGTGTGAAAGGATATAGATTTACAGGGAAACATTTCTGCAAAAGACTTGGTCCCAGAGTTTGTTTTCTGCCTAAAAGTACTACAGGTAGCTGCTGCTTTATGTAGGAGCAGAATTTTGTCCTGCTTTTCCTTCTTGTTAGATACTGCAGGTAGATTACTGAAGTAACCTGCTGTTGCTTTTGTGACCTCCCATAGAATCTGGACATCCTTGAAGGCACAAGAGGTGAGGGCGACGGTCACATCATCTGCACTAGCCATCTAAGTGTTTTCAGTTCCCTTAGGAAGTGCCAGTTTGTCTCTGCTGGCTCTTTTGGGGGATTTAGTTCCTTTTCTTGTCTTCTGAACTGTACCCAAGTTAGCAGCCAGAAACACCCAGTGTGAGGACTGCTTACATTATTACAGAACACAGAGCTTTAAAACTCCCTCAAACCCTTCCACATGCCTGTTCTCCCAGTGTTACCGGTTACTTTGTGTTTTTTACTTCCTCATTTCTTGCAGATACACATTTCTGAGCTCTGTTTTTTTCTGTAAGTACTTAATTGTATGTGGCTCTTTTCCACTGGCTGATAAAGCATGTTTTTAATTTCATTTTTTCAGCACAAATGTTCTGGTGAGTAGCAGCCCATTCTGTTGCAGTGAGGAGGATGCCCGATCGATTGTGCAGTCGGTAAGAAAATTTACTTGCCCCCACCCCTTGCTTGTTTGGGTTTTTTTAATGATTAATATGAAAAGACCATTCAGAATTCCAAAACTGAAATAAAGTAGCTAAACTGAAATGGTCCTTAAGCAAAAATTTAAGGCATAAAGTAAAAGGAGGAGTACAAAGTTGTGAGGGAAAAGTAAGCATTGTGATACAAAACTTTAATTGCAGAGTTCCAGTTGTGCTTCCTGACAGGTTCATTACTGTTCTTGGTTGGAGGGGTTTTGTTTTGGTTTTCTTAAAATTCTTTTCTCCCTCTGCAGTGCTGTTTCGTCTGAGTCTGAATAGCAAGATGGATTGCTATTTGTAACTAGCCTGCTGTCTTCTCTGTCTCCCCTGTTGCCATGAGTTACCACCCGGTGTTAGAACTTATTGACTAGCTGACTGTAGTCCCTAATCACTAAACAGACCCTTTGTTTGTCTACTTGTATAATAAAATGCAATGCTGTAAGAGAAGGGGATGCTTTTTTGAATGTTTCTTAAAGAATGCCTGTCATATTCTGAAAATTAACATTAAATTAAAACATGCAGGTTTCCTGTTCAGGCATGAAAAATGTCCTGCAGGTCTGATCTTTCATGTGCAAATGTTGATTTAAGAGATTTATTTCCATTTCAAAATATTCTAGTTTGGATACCAGAAATTAAGCAAGGTTACCAGAAGTTACATGGAGAAAAGTGCCCCCAAGTACTACTTTTTCTTTTTTAACGTATGCTATGACTGAGCCTGTGCTCATGACCACGAGTGCAGCAGGTATTTTGCAGGTGTGCATGGCTGCCAGGGCACCCAGTGCTTTGCCTCAGTAGTCACAGTAAATTCAAATACGAATGTCAAAGGACATGCCATCCACTATCTGCAGTTAATGTTTCAGCAGCATTTCTAGTAAGAATTTGTTGTCTTTGGTGTTTTTTTTTTTCATAAGCAAATAGGACTGTCAGTTGTAAAGTCGGCTCAAGTCATAAGGAAGTATCAAGTGAAACTTACTGAGATCTCTTGCTTTCTGCACTTTTTTAAAAGTACCTCTGTGGTTTCATTTGTGAATGTTGAATAATGGGACTGTAAGTTTTAAATTAAAGAAAACCTCACATTGGGATTCAAATATGTTTTTAGATGTGTCAGTCAAAGCTATAAGCAATATTTACCTCTCTACTTTCAAATTTACAGTAACTTTTAATGAGTCTTCAAATGCAGCTAAAACTTGAAGTCCAAGCTTATTTGAATGGTGACAAACCTGCAAAGGAGGATTTACTTTCGCATTCTGTACTCTTTATACTTTGAAGCATGTAGCATAAATAATTATTAAATCAGAAATATGCCCTATTTTGTCTCTTAATAGCAGATCAAATTTTTTCCTATTTGTTGGGGGATGGGAGGAAATTAGTAAAGCCAGTTCATAAAATAGATACCTTGTATCAAATGTTAATGCTTTTTATTAAGAAAGCTTACCTTCTTATCAAATAGTGTCACTTCCTGACTCTTTTGTGCATCACACATTTTTCTTTAAGTGATAATGTGTATGTGAAGTTGTCTTCACAAGGGCCGTTGCATCATTCTGTTTCAATTCAGTCTAAGTATTTCAATTACGTCTTTGTAGGGTACTGTCTGTTAGTACTTTCCAGACAGGGAAAATATGCAGTACTCTATTAAATACAGTTCATGCTTCATGCAATTGCCAATCTACTATAACTAAAAAAAGTAAAATGGCCTTGAAATAGGAATAGTGAACAGTTAAACTCTAAGTATAAGCAGAGAGGTTGACTTGGACATTTTAAGCAGGTGTCTTTTTGTCTAGTAGACTACACTGTGTGCTTTGGTTGTCAGACATTCATCTCACACTGAAGTGAAAGTACGTGAGTGTTGGCTGCAGAATTTTAATGGCGGTGGTGATTTTAAAGGAAAGCTGCCTGTGTCTGTCTGCAGGGGGCTTTGTTTGGGTTTTTGTTGGGTTTGTTTGTTTTGATGTAAAGTAAAAGCAGATACATTTCTTTTTAATTTATATCCATCTATTTACTCTTGGATAAAAACAAAATAATGAAAGTTGAGGAAGAGATTTTATGTGCAAGTACAGTGAGAAACATATTCCAGCTACTGCAGAAGTTCTGAACTACTTGTGCATTGAGAGTTGCTTCCTTACAACTCTGTTTCCAGGGTCAGACTCCAGTTGCGGCATTTTGAGTAGGTGATAATTGCCTTAAATCAGATATATTGAGTTTTCAAAAAAACCCCTAACAAAACAAAAAAACTCTGAAGACACCAAAAACCAGGAGGCAAAGTTCAGTATTATTGTGGAATTGTTTTCATGGTAAGCAGGGGACCTACAACTAAGAACCAAATGGAAACATTCAAATACTTACCAAATTTGTTCACTAATCAGAATTTCATATAGGTTTTGATTGAGTAATTCCCAAGATAGTCCAGTTGATTTCAGAATTATTTGACCTTTCATTTTTTTACTGATGAGGGACTGGAATGGCTTGTCTGCATTGGGGAATTTCCACTCCACTGAGTTAGTTTCTAGGTAGTAGGCACATGTACTGCTATCTATATAGGTGGCAAACTAGGAACCAACAGCAGGTGAAGTTGCCATGGCCAGCCATTCCCAAAGAGATAGAAGATAATCTGTGTGTATAAGAACACATACTGTTCACTTGAACCAGCCAAAATTGCACCAGTCCCCTGCAACTGCAAACCTGGTTGAATTTTAACACTACGTGCCCCTGAAAGTTGTTTCATCTCTTTCTCAGCTCCGGTGTCAGTATATATTGAAAACGAAACCCAAGAGCGTTGTTGGTGCTAAGATATACTGTTTATTTCAGGCTTCTAATTGTTGCCAATAGTAAAACTGGCCAGGGATGCCAAACCTTTGTTTAACATTAATCATAAGAACTGCCTGCTCTGTGAAGAAGCTGCTGAGGATTTTGCAAACTGTAAAATCTCCAAGATAATCTATATATAGTTAGTAGAGCAGTGTTTCTCAGTCTTACCACATAATTCTTCCCTTATAACACTGGAAAGTGAAGTAGGAAAGCTTTGCTAGATGATGTCTCTCTTGATAAAATGCAGAACAGTGTTTTACAGGGGAAAATACTTGACTTTTCCTGATAATTAAAGAAAAAAAATCTCCAAACAAATTTGAATCTTTATGTTTACTAATGTGTTTTGAATAATTCAGATCTAAGCAGAAAAGTTTAATTACCTTTCTCCCTACATGCTTTCTGTAAGGACATTTCCATTTGGGACTTACTAGAGACAGAATTTTCTGTACAGTTTTCAGTTGTGCAACAAAATATTGTTGGGGTTTTTTTTTGTATGAAGTTTGTTTTTTATTAATTTTTTTGTTTTTCAAATGGTGTTCTAATTGAAAATATGTAGTGAACAGCTTCCTGGTTCAGTGGGATGAGGTTTATTTATGAGCAACTATCTCAAAAGCGGCAGGCACCTGTTTATACATGGTACCACTGGTTCTCCCTGCCTGATGAGATAAAGCTTGGGTTTCACTGGAAAGAGGGGATAGTCTGGTGATACGACCTGGAAGACTTGGGTTATGTTTGCCTTACTGGTACATCCTTTCTCACTAGTCACATAACCCTCCTGTGCAGATAATTAATCCTGGGTAAGGTGGGAAGTAGAATCCTGCTTCTCCCTTCCCTACTCAGGGTGTAGAGCCTTATGCCTGCTCAGGCTTGTGGGGGAATGTCACACCAGTGCAACTCAGTCTGAGTGCTGCACCATGCCAAGGAAGGACCGTGAAGGATGGTTACATCCTCACCACTAGGCAGGTTGCTTCCAGGCAGTGCTAAAACTGGCTGTAATTTTGTCCTTTAAGTTCCAGGCCAAGACAGGCTGTGTAGTGCTGTTATTGAACAGTGGCATATCTAGCATTGAAATGTCAGACCTCAATCTTGAAACAAATTGCTGCTTTCTGCAGAACTGAATCCTGCTCTGTCAAAATAAAACTGTAGGAGTATCATCACACATTTATTTTAAATTGTTTTCGTATTTATAATGTAAAGTGTGTGTGTATATATATTCACATGCATATCTTACAGTGAAATGCGATAAATGGAACAGCATTTTTATTCTTTTGTATGTAAAAAACCCCAGTTATCCTCAAAGATTATATAGTAGGAAAATCCCCTTTACATTAGGTAAGATCTGAATCTATCACTAATTATTTGTGTGATCGTGTTGTCATTTATGAGCAACAAAGAAATTTGTACAGTGGGGCTGAAAAATCTCTAAGGTAGAATATTGTCTTGCGGGGGTGACAGAAAGTTCTGGTTTTGTTAATATCTCTTGGCTTGAGCAGTACAATACCTTGGAGTTTGGGTGCTACCTGTGAAACCTTAAATAAATACTGATACCTTGTTTTTTGTTTTTGTTTGTTTTAGGCACCAGTGCATGTGCAGAATGGAGATTCTATTTCCCCAGAAGGTACCTTTTTTCCCAGATGCCATACTATTTCTCTCAACTGCTTACACTGTCTTGTTGAAAAAAGGTGGTTTTGTGTATATTAAAATGATAATAGTTATATCCTGTCATACTGTATTGTCTTTCCCCTGTTAAATAGAACATGAACAGAAATTCATGGATGATTTGTGGGAGATGCCTCTTGAGTGAGAGTGTAGTCCACATAAAAAGATGAGAAGACAAAATTTTTCTGTCACTGTTGATGCAAGACAAATGCATGACATGATTCATTTTTTTAAAGTTGAGGAGACAGGTTGCTTTAGCATATCTCAGTTGCTAACTAATCAAATGAACAGCCTCTTTTCCCAAAGTTGATATAACCATTCCTACTTTGCAAGTGTAAGTTCTAAAGACAAAATTTTATCTTTTCATTGTTATGACTGTTTTTCTTGTTAACAGAACATGTGTTTTTCTTTAGGAAATAAGAATGCACCCTATATTTTAATTTTTAACAATTTTTAAGAAAATTTTTCTGCTGGCAGGTACTATAGAGAAGACATACGTGCTTTTTGAGTTGGAGGGAATTATGAAAACACTTAATTCAGACTTAGTCATGAGCTGAGTTCCAGACTGTTTGCAAAGTAACATCTATGTAGTCTGTCATGGGAAAGCAAGTTGCATTCCGTTTGCCTTTATATGACATGCCAATAAATAGCATTTATTTACCAAAGTATTTCTTCCAAAACCTCTGACAGACAACTGAACATAATCTGCCTGGTCTTTGATGTTTTCCAGAGATGGTCACAACAGTGTTGTAACTTATTGCAGGATTGTTTTCAGCCAAACTAACTGTTAAAGTGAATAGATATTATTTTAGGGCTGTGTTTTGCACTGCTGGGGATAGGACACAACCAGAAGGATTGTTATGGAAGGGGAGGTATCTGAAAGGTCAGAATATTGCTTTTTCAAGTGTTTGTGTATGGCTGGTTGTATTGAATTCATGTCACTCTTGATGATTTTACTTTTCATTTGTTTTAGTTGATTCCTGGTACTTTTGTCCCAAGTGATCATCAAAGTCTTCTGAAGGTGCATCATCAAATCTTGAAGTCATCCCTCTTTCTGAAGATGGGCAAGAGCACTAACTGTTGGATTCCTGTTGAAACAACTTTTCAACTTGTGTAAATCTTCTCTCATGTGAATAAACAGTGCCATTATAATATGAATGTTACCTTTCTATGTCTGTGTCTGTGCAGGGTGAAGCAGAGGGATGAGGAGGGCTTGCTTGCTTGTTTGTTTCTGTATCTCAGAACTCTGGAATTGCTTATATCCATCCACTCTTGAAGTGTAGTGTTGAACAAGTTGGGCGATAAGTTGTCTTCAACCTTTTTCTCCAGATTTTGGAATAATCCAGACATTGGGTGCATAGGAGACTGTTAGTTTATATTTTAGGGCTTTTCTGGCCACCCTAATTCTAATCCATTTCAAGTAGACTGTAATCTTTATGTAATAGGCTTAGGAGTTTATTGTGTTCTTTGATAGGTGACTATTTCCTGAGTTGTATTTACTTTTGTGCCCAGTTCACAGAGATATGAACAGAGCATACTTACTTTAAGAAAAAAGCAAATGCAACGTCACTCCAAAGATTAATTCAACTAGGAAGGGCTAACCCCATAACAATTGAAGTGAGGATGCACATGTGCTCTCTGTTCTACATCCTGTTTTGATAATGTGTGTTTCATCACACAGGAATGATTTTCCTTGTGGAAAGCTTCCATTTTTAGAATTGTGTATGCTTTTGATAGTTATTCATTCAATGAGACAAGATTAATAAAATGTACAGAACTGAGCTTTGTACTTCCATGGTAAAAAAACTCTACCATTTTTTCCTACTGCAGGATTGTGTCTGGCCTGTCTGTACCACAGTGTTCATTAAAGACAAAAAAAGCCAGCTGTTAAGTAGAAAGAGAGGAAATGATAATATAGACAGACAGCTTTATCCAGCTTGTTACTGAGGTGAAAGGTGAGCGTTGTCTACTTTGTACGATGATGGAAACAAAAGGTTAGTACTGCTGACATAGGATGGAGATGGAAAATAAAGAACTGAAAACGTTATGCTCTGGCTTGCCATAGAGGACTAATACTTCTTATACAAAGAATAAGTTTTTTAGTAAGGAAGCTGTCATCTTTGAAAATGTTGTTTTTGTTTTTTTAATTTTAGGATATGATTTCCCTGGTTTAGACTCCTCTATTGTTTAGTTTGTAAACACTAGTCACTTCAGAGATCTCAGTTTGGGCCTCAGCACTTAGGAGTAGATCAAGTTCTCTCATCTGCAAAGAACTTTGCATTGTTTTACATACAAGTTCAGGTGTGGTATGAAAAATCCAACATAAACTTCAGATATTAAGGATTGCTTTCATTTTTTGTAGTCTAGATATGTTGCCTCCTACATGCATTTACAGTACTGATTTCCTGTACTTTATTTTATACTTAAGAATTCTCTGTGCGTGCAGCATTATACCTACAGATTTTCTTAAACAGAGTGTTTCTTGAGTGCCTTGTGTTCACATGCAGCCTCTCAGGATGACTTACTTCTGGTTAGAGATGAGCTTTTGGAGCTTGCAGAACAGCTACTGTACTTGCCTGTATGGTAGTACACCTAGGGGGCGTACTGTTTTGTAAGGTGCTTAAGGACAGCTGAACAATGAAGGGCACTATGTAAAGTCAGAGTATCTTCCCTATGCAGTGGTCACTGGTGTTTGGTTGTTTTGGTTTTGTTTGGTTTTGTTTGTTTGTTTTTAAGACAGAATAAAAAGTTGTACCCATATGAAAGCCAAGTATTGATTATAAATGTACCCGTGCTAAACTATCAAGGGTCGGCCAGAAGTTACTTAATTTTTACTTCAAACAATTTTAGTACTGGTTTTTAATTTCTAAGTATATTGCTGGAATGTGGCTATGAATTCAGAAGGAAAAATAAATTTCTAGATCAAATTGGGCTTTGTACAAGAAAATAATAAATAATGATTGGGAAGATTGAAAATTTATGTGATTGGAAATGCCTAATATCATAAATTTGAAAATGTTAAAATATTTCTTACATGTGGAGTATGTAAACAGATGACTGTCATGCTTAAGGTAGTCTGAAGGCAAGTGTTTATGTACATTTTCTGAAGATTTTTCCCAAGTGAAATATAAAGATGTGCTGTTACATATAGCCTTGCTGCTAGAATGTACTGAATGCTACTGATGTGGATCCCAGAAATTCAGCTTAATGAAATAGCTGTGGAGAGAATGTCTGCTTATAAGAGGATTAGAGGGATGGGACAAGGACTAGAATATTATTTTTCAGATCTCCTCAGGAAAAAAAAGTGTGCAGTAAACATTATTTTATTTTTGCTTTTTTTCACGGGCTGCATTAATTTTTATATATATATATATATATATATGTTTGTATGTCTATATTTTTGTTAATTTCATTGTAGCAGGAAGCTAAGGGTAGCAGTGTCCACTTCTCAATAGTTTTATGAAAAGAACTTTTTCATATCTAAGAGTAATACTGTCTGTAAATGAGGACATGGAGAGAATAAAATTTTTTTCTCCAAGAAACAAATGCAACTTAACTGTATTTTTTTCTGTGTTGCACATATAATACGCATATGTACATGTTTCTTTCGAGGATAACTTTTCATCTTGCTTTCCTCTTTTTATGTGCTTTGGGCAGAAAAGTGAGGTTACCTTTTTTCCCCCCTCACTATTGTGACAGTGAAGGTTCCTTTTACGTATGTAAATCATTACCTGCTGCTCAAAATAATACCCTTTACTAGCACGGGGTCCACACATCAATCCCTCCAGTGGGAAGTGGTGTTTGAAATTTACTTATGTGGAAATAACGTTCTTTATTCTTTAAAGTGTGAAAATAAAAGGATGGTGAAAATAGTATGATATTGTCCCTGTTAGGGTGTTACTTTCATGCTGTTAGTAACAATGGACGTCATCTGAAAATCCCCAAAAGAATAGAAAATAATTCTGGAGTATGTTTGGGAGAACTGTTCGTAGATGTTATGCAAGATACTATGCCTTACCGTAACTTGTCTGTGGTTACCACTTGTATGAACACTTGAGAGCTACAGCATAAAGCAGTCTTAAACTGACTGAACTACTATTTCATGCTTCTCTTTGCTTTTATTTGGACTGAAATCTTTTTTAATGGCTTTTTAATGGCTTGTAGTTCAGTTTTAGTCCAGTGAAAAAGCAAAAGTGATATTAAGTCAGTAGGATGCAAAGGTTGTTTTTCTGCCCTTGCTGTAAAATGTGAGATGATTTTCTACCAGTTTTGACAACCTGGGTTCTACTCTCTGTGGACAGAAGTTCTGGGACTTAGAGAACAAGTAAGAAAACTGTCTGGATGAGAACAGAAAGAATGTAGGGCAGATCTAGGAGGTTCAGGCAAATAAAAGTAATGAATAGAACACTAAATAGCAGTGATTGAAATGCTTTAAAAAAGTTATGCCTGAGTGTTCGGGTAGTATGTAACCATGCTGGTTGCATGCAGTAGAGAGGTCAATAAGGTGTATTTGCCAAGCAAGGTGAACACTTAACCTACCATACAGAAGTTGGAATTGTATCCCCTAAGTGCTCAGAAATAGTACTTTAATCTTTGGTCTCCTGATCAGGGGGAAATAATGGAAAGCAGCCATTGTATTTATTGTTGACTTTCTGGGAGTCTCTCGGATTAGGCAGAGATGATACCGTGCTCGGCAGTGTTGACTGACTGATCCCCGCGCAGGTGTTGATTCCTCACAGCTTAGTGTTCTGTGCAGCAAAACGCTCGATGCATGCAATGCTCTCTTCAGGAAACTACAGATAGGTGCTGGAGGGGAGACCAAAATAAGCCAAGCTCACTGCAGTAGATTGTCACACTGGGATTATTTGTCAGCTTTGGCTAATTAGTTTTTCCTAATTCTTGTGGCAGAAGCTTTTAATTGTTCTGGTGCTACAGACAGAATGCAAGTAGTGCTGCATGGAATTTTTTCATTTTTATTCTTGATCTGCTAAGTTAAAAATGAATCAGTCTTGTCAGTGATACAGTATGCTGAGTCAGAAGTAAGATTTTTATTGATGATTTGGTCTATTTGCAAGGGTCAGAAGAGGGTTTCCTTTTGTAAGGGAAAATGCAGAAGCCAAAAATAATTTCACTTTTCTGTACATGAAGAATATATCTTATGTGTCAGAATACTGCTGCCCATTAGCTTTTTCCCTTGGAACATTCCCATAAAGCCTGTAGATTCTTCACAGATGTCACCAAGTTTAATATTAACTTTTTGTTTGTTATTTGGAGGAACAATACTTGCATTAGCCAGGTGTTGCTGCACACAAGCAAATCAGTTGCACACCTTGTAGTTTGCCTCTGTGTATGTGTTAATACTTGCCTGGAAATTAAGGGTTTTTTCAGACCTGAAGATCTGGGTTTTGTGCAGTGTTTAGTTTTAATAGATTGCTGGATAGTCCTGTAAGCTTCTCTTTCAGGATGAAGAGAGTAAGTGTAGTTACTGAAATGGTTGCACTTTTAATTGTTACTAGCTTTATGCTCATTTATTGGCATGTATATCAGGATAAGGATATTGGAATGTTAGGAATTTAGTTTGTCTATGTGTCTGTCTGCTGCTTTTATACCAACTACAGTTTCGGGAATTTTCTTAAGCATTTTGTATTTCACATTTTAAGTATGCTGAATAGTAAACATCTACCTGGTGTCAAAAGTTGTGTGTTGGAATAGACAGAATTAACTTTAAATTCTGCTTCTCCATAGTGCACCTTGTGGGCTTGGGCAGGCCACACAATCTTTATTCTACCTATAAAATAGTAGAAAAGTTTCTTCTGTCAGTGGTCTGATTTCTAACAGAGACTTGCCCCAGCACTGAGAGGAGAACTTTCATTGTCTAGGAGAAGAGGATACATTCAGGTTTGTTTACGATGAGGTTAGTTGTACTGACAGGCTTTCTGAAGGATTTGACTGAAAACTCCGGCTTTGCTAGTCAGAGTGATCTGCCGAGGGTTGTTTGATGGCATAATTGCCTTAGGAGTGAAAAGAGCATCAGTGGTGGTGAAAGTTCGTGGTGTAAATTGGCATCTTTGTGAGTTCTTCAGAGACTGGGCTCAATTCTTAAGCAGGTCTTTAAGTCCCCTAATGGGCCTATTCAAGGTGGTTTTGGAGTGCAGAAAAGCCACTTTCAAAGTGTAACTCATGACCACCTGGGAGTTCTTAGCATTTTAACTGTGAATCATAAGAGGTCTGGAAACAAAGCTCGTTTAAGAGTCAAAGTGAAAATATCCTGCTAGTCAGAAAACCTAATATGTCGTTAAAAACCACGGAGCCTGCTCTCCATGGAGAGAGGGGAGGCACAGTCTGGTGAGGACAAAATTCCCCTGACAGAGCTGTTCATTGAAATTTACTTCTTGTTTATTACCTTACTTTGACTAGATTATTTATTCCTTGTATGTGACAATTTGGGAATAAAGAGTTTAGGAATTCCTAGCCCTTTACCTGGGGCAGTTTTCTGGCTGATAAACCACGTTATCCTCTCTCACTTTTTGTGTCTATAAATAGGGATAGTATCTGTTTATGTTACAGTAATGTTGTGGGCATGAGCGGCTTAAAAACTTTAAAGATCAAGGAAGTCTTATTACTAACAGATGTCTCTCTGACCCTGTAGGTTGCAGAACAAAGCTTCTAAGTGTTCAGACGAGGAGTTTTGGAATCCTGTCAAAGAAAGTTTCTATAGCTCTGTGTATGTGGAAGGGAATTCCTGCAAGAGAAAAGTCAGGGTAAGAGCTATTGTGAAGTGCGTATGAAAAGAACGTTGTACCTAGTCAAGAAAATAGAACAAGGAGGGACAAATGTGGGGAAAAAAATGGTATCTCCTATCATAATACAAGAAGAAATTTGAGATTTGTGTTTCTGTGGACCTAAGTGTCATTGAAAGGTATTTGCCTATTATCTACAAGGCCTGTGAGGTGTTCCTCCCTATCATGATAGTTTGTGTTGTAAAAGTAGCTTTCTGATTCACTTAGCACTGTTTTGAGCTGGAATGGTTTGAGGGACTTCCAACTGAAATGCAAATTAACCTTAGATGTCTCTCTTCAATTCACACTTCTTGGAAGAAGTGACACAATTCTTGGCAATATCATAATTATGTTTCTGTGACCTACAAACTCTGTTACATACATAGTATAACTACTCTGAATCATATCAATATTCTTATGGTCTGCCTGAAAGTGTAATGTATGCAAGTTGCACAGCATGTGATATTTTTTCTGAATGTGTGTTCTGGTGATCTCATGTAAAAATTTTTTTTCAGAGAAGGGAGATACATAAGGATGAGGGATATGCCCTTTACCAAGAAGGGACTAAGCAAACTGTAGCAATTAGTGAACATATGCACACCAGTTCCTAAAACGTCAGGGGTTTTTGCATTTTAACTTAAAAGCCTAATCCTAAAAGTAAATAAGTTTAGCAAAAATGGTTTCTTTATGATGATTAGTTGCATAGTGGATAGATGTAGCTGACTCATTCCCAGTTCTCGTCTGTAATAATAGGGGTTTGCTTTCTGAATTTTTTTAATTATATAGTTTCTTACTTAAAAATGCCTATTCTTAAATTCTTCCTTTCAAACCTGTGTTGCACTGAAGTCTTCTGACCCATCAAATGACAGAGTATCCATAAAAATTAAATGCTCAGTCTGTATAACAAATAGAAAGCTAATCTTCTGATTTTAAAAATGCTGTTTTCCTAGAATAAGAATAATGAAAAAACTAATTTTGCAGCCATAACCATCTTCAGCACCTATGAGAACTTGTAATGTTGATCAGAGAGCATTGTAGTATATATATAGCACCTCAAAGAGCTATCATTTTAAGTACTAAAAGAAGATCAGATATCAGAGAAGAATTAAATGCTATTCCTGTTCTACCATTGAGAACTTGAGGAGCAGTGAATGTTAGTGGGTTACTGAGGGGCAGTGGCTGGTATGTGAAGGAGGTGAACTCTAGATACTTATCTTGTCCCTCGACTTCTGTAGTGCATTGTCATGGTGCTATTGTTTGACAAAGTCATTTGTTACATGGAGAAGAGTGGCTTCTTGGAACACAAATAGTCATGTAAGCAGGACTGAAGTTTGTGTTATTTTAGCATATCCTAAATAATAAAAATATAGGATATTTGGACCATAAATCCATGCTTTTTGTCTTCATGTCTTGCCAATCTATGTACCACATGTTGCTGAGGTGCAGAAAAAGAAGCCTTATGTTCACAAAGGATATAAAAGTGCTTCACTTTGAGGAAGTACTTTTCCCTGAAATTAAACCCTATCATGTCCTTTTGACAGCTGAATCCTAGAGCTTTCAGGAACAACACCAACCAACATGTATTTCTCTAACATGCAACCAAACTGTGAAGAAGTACTGCCTGCCAGAGGTTAAGTTAGCATCACTTGAATTGTTTTCACAAACTCTTTGAGCTGGTGTTTGGAGACTACTGACCTACCCTCTGTTCGTGTAAAACACTCCTACATCACTGACAGAGAACTCTCACCTCACACCTCGTAACAGGGGTAGGAGGTTAAAATCTTTTATTAAATGAAGAAACTTCTGCACGTAATGCAGACCTACTGTGGTCCCATCTTTCTTCTTATTTCAGTCTTGTATGTTAATGAAAGTATAAGCTAGAGGCAATTACTTTGACAGGATGACTGAAAATATTTGAATGATTGGGCTGTAGCCATCTAAGTTGGACTATTCGTACAGTCCCAGTAATTTAACTGTATTTCTTAGCAGTTTTCTATTAATAAGACATTCTGTTGTAGAAGTCTGTGTATTTGGGGTTTTGTTCAAGCTGATTTTGTTTCAGTAAAAGTGTGTTTTGACCATATGCTCAAATGCTAACATGTTCAATGCCAGCAACAGAATATTTACATTAAAGGATGTGGAGCCAAATTAAAACCAATTGCAACTTTTTTTCACTGGATTACAGTGTTACCAGCAAAAAACAGCTGTGATAATCAATTGAGTGATATCTTGCTTTTTTTCCCTTTGATTTTTTCAAATGGACTGAGGAAGATCTGCCCTTGTTGGAAATTGTGGTCTAATTACTATTTTAAGCCCTAGTGCAGCGGTGTAGAGCGGGAATGCCAAAAGGTATTCTGCTTGAACTTGAAGCTCTTGAGAAGGAAGGATAGAAAAGTAAGTATATGCAATATTTTATTCTATCCTCCCTCTTGTCAGGGGATTAGAAAATATTATGTGTCTTTCTTTTGATGATGCACAGCTTAGCTGTGTTAAATTGAGCAGTAGTTCTGAAAGAGAGATTTTCTGGGTAGGATTGAAGCAGTTGAGTAGACTGTCCCCAGAAGGCTGTGGATGCACAGTATCTAACCTGTAGCAAATGCCTCATGAGCTTTCCACCTCTCAGATCAGGCTTTCAAAGCTTTACACTTTTGATTGTATAACTGAAGCAAAGGCATTTTGATAGAAATGGCTAACAGAGGGATAACTAGACTAAACAAGCATCACCAGATTTGAGGAAGTGGTAACTGAGCAAGGCCTGCCATGAACAGTTAGTGATGGACATCTCTTCTGCTCTGTTGAAGATGGGAGAAATGGTTTCTTTGTTGACAATGTTGGAACCGGGACTGCAGTGCAGGAATAAAATGTCTATACTTTGTTTTAATTTAAGGAACAGGGTGTTATGTAGTGGAGTCACAGCTAGTGGTAAGATGATGTGACTATGAAGCACAGAATTTGAATAACCATTCAACCTTCAAAAAACCACCAAAAAGCAACCCCCTAACAGCAGCCTCAAACTCTGGATGATCGTCATGCCAGTTTGGAAAGAGGATTAGAAAAGTCTTTCTTTTTACAGTTCCCCTTTCCATCTGAAAAAGAGAACCATCTGAGAAGCGCGGAAAGGAGAAGTTCAACGGAACTTTTATGGTTGGTTTATTGGCAAACACTAGGCCTTTTTTTTTTTTTTTCTCTTCCCCCCACCCCGCCAACCTTGTCCCCTTCCAAAGTTGTTAATTTTAGTTAGGCCATTTCAGATATTCTTTGAGAGGGCTGACAGGAATTTAGCATCTTCATAGTATGTTGCATCCACAAGTGATTTTTGCAAAAGATGGACCTTTGGCCTCCCATGGGTATCTTGTATGAAGTATGTCTGCCTTTAGTGGCATTCTGACTCTTTTTGTTGAGGCAAGAAGGCAGCAAAAGGGGTGCACAGTGGAGAATGAAAAGCTGAGGAACTTGCACAGAGGGAAATTTGTGAACTTCTGCATGGATTAGGCAGCAGTAGAGCTCTAGGCAATTTTCTCCTTGCAAGGTGAGGGCTTATGTACACTGTGGAGGTGATACATATGGGAATGAGAGAGAGATTAGATGACTGTGGAGTTGAAAGAAACAAATGGACTTTTGTGAGGGATCTTTATTCCCAACTGGTGTGTTACTTCTCTGACTTTATAGCTGGGAGCATGAGTGAATGAAAGAGGCCTCTCTTGCCCTGGTGTGTTTCTCGGAGCCCGTCAGGTTTTCTCTATCATTTGCAAAACCCTGTGACACACACTGACCACAGCATCTTGTTTGTCATTCTGACAACACGGTCAGACTGTGGTGATGGGTTAGAGAGGTGTTAGCCTCAACTTCCCCAGTTACTTTAGGCCCCAACCACTTCTGAAAGGAGGATAATCTTAGGGGGAACAGCTGATTCATTCACTGCTTAAAGCCACCAGCTGTCAAGCCATCTTGTGTTACAGTGTTGTCTCAGCAAAAGACTCTGTATGATGCAAGCACTGACCCAAGAATAAAAATGAGTTGGAAATGTGGAGAGGAACAGAAGATGTACTTCTATGCTTGCAGAAACTTATGTTATGTTTTATGTGTTTACCATGTTTTTTCAATTTTTTTAAAATATTTTTTTTCTCCCCTGTATTCAATGGCTTTGCCCAGTTACTTGTATCAAGTTAGAACAGACAATGCTTTATTTAATTAAAGTGATCACATGCGGAAGTTGGTTGGAGAGACAGTTCAGTGATTCAGGCAAATGAAAAAAGGCTCAGGCCTTAAGGAACTATGTTTGGAGGGAGTGGGCTGCATAAAGATTAAGTTAAAATGAAAACATTATCCAAAATAGTGAGCTTAAGCCCGAGTTAATTTTCCCTTTTGAAGTAGTTGGAAAATTGTCTCTTGCATTCCAGATCCCAAATTTAAAGTGTGGTCATGCTTTGTGAAACTGAAGATGTATTACAGATGTTGATTTCTATATGTGATTTAGTGGTTACAGCGAGTGGCAGTTTTACAGCATCAGGACTTTCAAGTTTTCTTGCAGACTGAGTCATTTAGTGACCTTTGGGTTAAACACCTACATACGGAGCTTGGTTTTGAGCAGTGAGGAATGGCAACCTCTTCCCTGTGCCCTCCCTGAGCTTGACCAAGACTCGGGCAGAGGGCAGTGCTGGAGTCCTGTACTGTTGCCTGCCATCAGCAGGGGTAGCTAAGCCGCTGCTTCCCAGGCAATCATCTTCCCTCCCTTTCCTCACTCTTGCTTGCCTGGCAGAGGAGACCAAGACAGTAACCACAGAGGTTCTCCCCCTCACTGCCTGTGCAGGGACAGGGACAGGAAAAGGGGAAGTGGTGCATTGTGTCAGCTCAGAGGACTGCTTTCCTGGAAGCATGCTGCTTCCTATGGAGGTGTGCATGGAAATGGGAGTTACTGTTGTTGCTCTTTCTTCCCCACCACTCTCATGCAAGATTTGGTTGAATGTCCTGAAGTTTGCTTTCTGGATATTGGAATGAGATTGTGGCGAATGCTGCAATACTCTTGACTAGGAAGATGCCATTTGAATCTCTAAGAGACTTCCATGAGGTATGGAAAGAAGAAAGGTAAGATGAAGGAAAATGACAGCTTCATCCAGATTAGCTTCCAAGTTAGTGCCACATGACAGATGACTGCTCACAGCTGCATGGCTGCATGGTCATGTTATCCACATCCTAAGTAGTTTGTTGGTTATTTAAGGACGAATCAAGGAAAAGAAGGGCAGAGAGACATCTGGGACCTACTGTCATGTGGCACAGGAAGGTCCAGTGCTGTACTTCATGCTGGGAAGTGAAAATAATGAATGGTGAAACAAATGCCTTTGTGTACAGAGCCTGATTCTCTGAAAACCTAGGCTTAGAGGACAAAGTAGCAACTCTTGTGCAGATGAGTAAATGCTCAAAGACTGTGAATTTCCACCTTCAGCATTGACTTATATTACAGAAAGAGATGTGGTGGCAGGCCTGGGGTTGCTGGCAGGCACAGGAGGAAGCATTCAGCTGCATGGGCAGTGTTTACTGTCCCCATTTCCTCCAGAGAAACAACAGAGGGCGGGTCTGGTTTTAGTGCATATCTCTTCAAACTGGCTTTGCACATCACACATGGTGTGGAAACCACAGTTTGGGAAGTCCTGACTTAGATGAAGGGAAGCCAGTGAAATTACTGCTCTCAGCCTGTTTGAAACTCCAGTGCCACAATTGAATGCTGAACTCCAAAAGGAGTTGTGACCAATAAGGTACAGCAGGCCTGTAGTTCCTTATCTGATTAATAGCAGAACTGCTGATTCAGACGTGCTGTTTGCATTCTCTAAACTCAGTTCAACACTAAATGTAGAAATCAGGTGGAGGAGGGCGAAGCAGACATCATTGCTGTAATCCTTTTGCTTCATGGGATGCATCAGAAAAGGATGGGAGAGGCCCATATGGCTGGATGTCGTGCTGGAGCAAGTCCTGGAGGAAGTGTGTGAATTTGAAAGCCACCGAATAGTTGAGACATCAACTTCACTTCCTGTAATTACAAGGAGAGAGGAAACTGGAATAAACAGACCCTGGCTAAAGGCAAGTCCACAAGGGATGCTGCCCTACTGGTGGCCATGGGTGCTACTGTGGCAGGACTGGAGTGAGTGGCTTTTCACTCTTGGCTGATTAATATTTCTCTGCCATTCTGGAAATGCTCCAAGACACCAGTACTTCATGCTGAATGTATGTAAAACAGCCTTGGTTATTTAATGAGGCTGTTATAATATGCCTATCCCACTGTTTTTTATTAGAAAGAGACTGCTTTGGTAAAAGAGAAAGAGGATTCTATGAAATTGAAAGATCTCAAGTTGATTGTGAGCTCTGCATTTTTTCTTTTTTGAAAAAAACCCCACCAAACAAATATCCCCGAAACACAAAAAAAGCACCCCACCTCTAAAAACATTGGGTAATTTGAAATTTTCAAACCAAGCAGCTGTTTTTTCAGCTGTTGCAGGTATTAAACAACAGCACGAAAATCCTTGGCTGTGACCTGTCAGTGGAAATAATCCTTTCTTGATCATGCTGAACAGCTGGATTAATTGCTTCTCCTGCAACTGTAATCTTCAACTTCTGGACTTGTTACCTGCACAATGATTTGTCAAAATTTTAAGCTAATGGTATGAGCTATGAAATAATAAAACTGAGGATGTTTAAATGCATCCTTGGGATTTATAACATATGGGAGCTACAGTGAATTGTTGTTAGGAATGAATTAGGTGTTTGGAAGTACCCTACTTTGATGATACTTTTTCTTTTTTCAACATGGTAAATGTTTTTGACCTTTCTCCATGTTGCAATGCAAGTGATACCATTTCAACTTTGTTGCTTTTTTGCGATAATAAGTAACATTTACTTTCAGGGGTGATATTTTAATTATGCAAATCAAATTCTAACTAATGGCTTTTTATCAGATCCCATAAGTCTGCAGTGTAGTTTGTTCTTCAGTAAATAGGTCAGGGGAAACGTAGCACTGACAGAAGTGTGGGCAGATGCATTTTGGATTTGGTTTAACTACATCTATGCTGTGTAATCACTCAAAAAAAAAAAAAAAAGCCTGGAAGACTGCTGGCCTGTACAAATGTTTAGAAATGGCAATCAAGATTGGAATGACTGTGTTTTCTGTTGTTATTGTCAAGAAAGGGACTGTTGCTGACTTATTTCTCGTAACAAATAAATATCCTGTAGGCTTCCTTTACTTGGAGACTAATGTGTGTATTTATGGCTTGAATCTGCTTATTGTTTAGATTAAAATCTCCATTGCATGGTCAACATAGTTAAAAGCAAGGGGATTGCCTTATAACTTCAACATTATCAACATAAGAATAATTGCAGTCACAACTGTAAGGGCAGGAAATAACATGTGTTACTTGAAAAAGAACATAGAGCTTTCATGTGCACAGGTTTTTAAGGTTAACAGTTACTTTCTCTTCTTTTCTCCCATTTTCAATTGAAAACAACAATCTTATCCTGAAAACATCAGGAACAAGCAAACCACCCCAAAAGCTGAGAAGCAGGCAGCTGTGATTTGTGATTGCTCGGACAAATAAAAATGGGCTTTTGTTGTGTCATTTTGAAAATAATTTGAAAATGGTACAGTGATTGAATTGTTGCTGCATTACAGAAATAAAAGCATGGGGATATACTAAGGCAGAGGAGCCAGTGCCAGATTAGACCAGAAACCTAGTGCACTGCAGATATGTGTAAATTCAGTATGTAGCAATACAAAGCAATTTCAGGATGATGTACATCAGCCAGGGTCACTTCAGCTGGATGGGAGTCTAAAAGATAACCTAAGAACTGCAGGGTCATGAGAAGGCGACTTGGAAGGAGAATAATGCTTAGCACCATCCTATATTTTTTGAAGGTCATGTGATAGCTATAGCCAAAAAAGGTACATTTGAACAGAGAAGATTAGATGTTCTCCATACTGTGTTTGTACTTTACCATCTAAGTTTTTATTAAAAAATTAGGCTCTAAGAGCATGAGACAGAATCAAAGAATCAGTACGTCAATACCAATTATTTGAAAATAAACAGTCTCAGAGTACTTGTTCATTATCCAACAGCAACTTGATCTCATGGTCTGTTGGTTCAGTGATTTGACAAACTATGTTGGCAGTGTTTAGGGTGTTTTATGTAAACCAGTATGAGCTGGTTTATCCAGTTTGGAGTGTAAGCTAGTTCTCCTGTTCCTGCAACTGAACCTAACAATTCCATTGCAGTGAATGCTTTTCTTATTTGTCTCTGTACTCTTAACCGTGATCACAAACAAAGAGCTATGACCTCTGTTTTTGACATGAGGTTTTCAGACTTTTCTTAATACAAGACAGGGGATACTGCCTTGCTGAGCTTTGGATAGCTGTTTCCCATTACCAAAAATGAAATCTTTTTAGGAAAGGATAGAGGATCTGAAGAACCGCCATTGTACCAGTGTTTCTCAGACTACTGTCCTGGATTGCTGATCAGCCATTAGCCCAGGAAGGATGGAAAGTGAAACGCTAAAACTGTACCATGTGTGTGCTCTCATGTATTTCAGCAAATCAACAAAGTGGGAGGAAATTGGCAAAAATAGCAGATATACAGAGTTTCAACTTCAGGTTTTGTTGGGAAATTTTAGTAAGTAGCAAGGAAGCAAGCATGGCCTTGGATATTGTTTGTTTAATGTTCTGAAGGGGCAGATAGTCCTAGGATTTATTAATTTATTGGTTGTTGGGAAGCACTGTGCATGGGCTCTGTTCTGGTGGGTCTGATTATCATAGAAAAGAGATGCCGTCTCTCCTGCCTCTGATCTGGAGCATGGGTGTAGTGGGCACTGGTCTGCTGGAGGAACTAGTACAGCTCCTATTGCAGCCAGCTGTGACCATCTAAACTGGAAATTGTATGATCCTAGGGTTTTGTACATAAATCCTCAGACTTAGACAGTCCTGCTATTTGCCATTCTCAGAAACACCTTAGTTTTCTTCAAGGCTAAGGGGCATGGCACATCTCTTTCACCTGAGCCATGGACAGTCTGCTCTCCCTGCAGTGCTCAATCCAAGCAGCTTCCACAGTGGTCTTTTTACACAATGGCTCTTTTTATTCAGTTCTCCAATTTCTGAGGAAATGCAGCCCTTGCGAAACTGAACAGATGGATCTGAGTTCCAGCAAGTAGACACGGAACTATGTTTTATTCCCACATCCTGAATGAGTGCTCTAACCGCTAAGGAAGGGCAAGGAAACTGCTGCTTCCTCTGGTCATGCTGTGTAGTAAAGATGTTGCTCTTCCTCATGAGAGCAAAGAGGTACGCAGGGCAGAGCTCCGTGTGCTGAACTGCAAAATAAAAGAGGGACCTCCTGTTGCCCTGCATGAAGAGCCTGAGTCCCCTGAAGAGGCAAGTTTAAGGAGCTTCTCCCTCATTGGTGCTCCTTGGTGCTGGTTGAACCAGTTTATGGTGCAGTGAGCAGTTTGCATGGATCATGCTCTCTAGCATCAAGCCCTTTCCTGCACATTGCATAGGGAACCTACTTGCTGAAATTACAACTGTTTCTTTTACTGCAAAATCTAGACACTACAGTTATTTATGTCCTTTTGTTTAGCCCTCCTGTGCCAAAAACCTAGGCCCACAAATAGCTTAATAGTTTGTTTCTTAGGGGACTTTATCACCGCAATATCTGGAAGTATGTGTTTGTGCAAAGGAAAAGTAGCATTAGGCACTACTTTCTTCCCAAACCCTCCTCCCAGCAGGCTGTATATTAAATATACATTAAACACCCGGCCCCCCAGTAACTACACAATTATGACAGCTGAAACAGAATTAGAGGAGCTAACATAAAGCCAGACCCTGTGTCCCACCTGCACCGCATGTTGCTGTCAGAGCACCTGTCAGTCATGATTTGCGTCTGTGTGATGGTTTCTTTCCTGAAAGAACAAAAACCAGACTTGCTTCTAGACTGCTATCCTGAACAGCTTATCAGTCACAGCAACAGCAGAGGTGTAGTAAGGATCGCTTCTAATGCGTGCATCAATTTGCTCCCAGAAGCATTGATGAGAGTGCTGACAGTCGGCTCCTTGCATTTCGTTGCACTTCTGCTGCCAGTGGGATGTCTACCAGCTGTTACCAATAAGAAAATCCAGCTGTAAGATAAGCAAAGTCTGTGCTGGCACTTTTGTGGACCTAAGGATCAATTTCTTATTCATTCATTTGTATATAAAGTGCATAATAAGACAGTCACACAAGAAAAAAAAAACAGCCCAGTTTCTCCAGAAAGCTCTATGCTCACTGGGATGGTCTAACACTTGGCATCCTGGTGATCTACATATTAGTGTCATTCAAGAATGAATGGCATCTTTCTGTTGAATAAGCAGCGTGCTTAGCAGGAGAAATAAGAAAAACGTACCTTTCCAAATTCCTGGTATAATGCATTGGTATTTTCAGATTGGTCTGGAAGTCCAGCATGTACTATGGGAGCCCTAACTCAGTATGTTGCATTCCTTGCTTTGGGTGGATGCATTCTTTCTACGGTAAGACTAAGCACTGAGGCAGTTGTAGTTTAAACATAATAATGTCTTTAGATAAATAAACCTATGACTGCTATGTTTTTTAAGTGTAGCTCTAACCCATTTGTTGCAAATTATGATTTTCTGTGTTTGTACTGCTGTGACTATGCCGGTTCCTGATGTGGGCTCATTAATAGATTATTTCCTTGTTAGCTGTAGGTAAAGCTTTGACCTAGAGCTGATTAGGGAAAAGAACTTCTGTATCTATTATCTTTTCTCTTTCATAATTAGTGTAATTATGTCTCTGTGCCCAAGACAGCAGTCTCAGATAGACTGCTGTGGAGCTACAGAAACTGCCTGGGCTCCCTGAATGGGAGTTCTCTGTTAAGCAAGGAATGGCTGGGTTCTGTAGTGTCAGGAAAAAGCTGAATTACAGCATTACACAGAAAGTAACCAAACCAGTGGAGAGAGATTTCTCTTCTTCCCCACCCAGTTAAATTCAATTAACTGGTAGGAATGCAAAAAACAGGTTCTGTCATTTCCACTTTTTTTAAGATAAATTGGCACACCTATGAGACAGAATCAGTCAAGGGCACAGGATTTCAGTTCATAGGTGAAAATGACAGGCAGTGTTGCAGAGAAAAGCATCCAGCTGAAACCACTCTGATCGTGACAGAATACTACAGCTTTTTAATAATGTGTTCACCTGTTTTCTGTTGGTTTGGGATGGCTGAGAGTGTTTGCAGCTGGGCAGAGTGGGATTAGTCCAGTACTGGGGTGGGGGCTGCTTTCCACCTGTGGGGGCAGAGTTTTCCTTTCCCAGAATACACTGGCTGCTTCTGAAGTGAGGTTACAAAACAAAAGCAAAGGAGGAGAGGACTGTTTTCAAGGTAAATCATAGCAGACTTTAAGGGAAAATAAGAAAGTGAGTTTGGTTTAGTACCTACTAGTAGTGTGTCTGGAAAGCACTGAGCAGTGTAACTGGCAAGAAATCCTGAAGCTTCAACTTTGATGGAGTTCAAGTGTGTGTTGGAGAGCATGAATAACTATGCCTTTTGTTGCCTCTTACTCTTCCAACAGTGTTTTCACCTTAGAGTGTGTGTTACTTGTACTGCAACTGGACCAACAGGATTTAGCAGCACTGGTGTTTTTTATAGACATCTTGGGTATCATTGCTCTGGTATTGTGCAAGTGTAATTCCCTTCGTGAAAGGGCAGCTTGACTGAGATGGAAAGCTCAGTAGAAGGGGAAAGGGGATTATCGTAGTAGGTAATTGTGAGGAGGCAGCAAGTGCAACTCCTTTTTTGGGCTCAGGGCTTGAAGTCCCCACTGTGTGCCTCACAGTGGAGCTCTCCAGTGAGGTGGGAATGGATGGTTGTTCAGTGGGAGCAGCCTTCATTGAAAGTTTTTAATAAATCTTGCAACCTAAGAGACTTAGCATCTGAGTGCCTGTATCTCAAATGGAGAGGGAGGCTCTAGTGTTTCATGCTCTGTATAATGATAAATGCATGAGCAGCTTCTGAAAACGAGGAAAAAGCTCAGACTCTGGAGTACTGTTAGCTTAATTGTTAAGATGCTTTCTTGGGAACTAAGAATTATAAACTCGGATCTCTTCCATAACTGAGGGGGTTTAAGGCTTAATCTGCCACATCTCAGATAAATGCCAAACTAGTTGTGGTCTGAAGACAATGACTTCTGCCCTGAAAGCAGGACTAGAGATGTTTTCTCTTAAGCAGAGGATGTGCATTATGGACTAGTGATCCTTCTTATTAGTAAATGCGTGAAGGTCCCAGGGAAGCTGTAGAAGCTTTGCCAGGGATCCGGAGCTGTGTCACATGTCTACCCCTGCATTTCCTGAGGAACTTGGTTGTCCTTGGACTTTGAGTAAGCTCAGTGATTCTGTTAATGCAGTCCTCAGCTCCACTCAAGCAGTGCTACCTGTGGAGCTGCTTGAATCTCTTCATGGGCTGAATTCCTTGCTGTTAGGCCTCAGCACTGCCTGGAAAGAAAACACAGAAACATATGAAAGTACTTTGTCATAAAATACCTGGCAACTGAAAAGGAGTGGTTGGATTTTTTTTTTTTTTNATTGTTTTTACTATATGACTTAAAGTGAAAACATAACCCAGACGAGAAATTATAAAACCACTCTGGGTCATGTTGCTGGGTTGTGCTGTGGTGTAACTATCCACATTCTTTCTGTTCCACATGTGATGAAATGGCCTGGGGGAGGGTAGGGTATCTGTAATACCATCCCGGGCTCCATGCTTGGATGTGTTCCGTAGCAAACCCAGAGATGAGCTGTGATGTGGGGTGTGTCATGTGTTACCTGGATGCATCGAGGGAAGGAGGCTGTGATTAAGGTTATTGTGAAGCACTGTGAGAAAGTAAAAGACTTGTGTTCTTTGTCGGATTGTCGGTGGAAAGAGAAAAGGAGTTTTGTGATGCTTGGATGAGTCTGCTCCTGCATCGAACCCTTTTCAGACTGTGATTAAATGCTCTTACAGCTCATGATTGTCTGAATTTTTTAATACAGCATTGATAAGAGTTTTGTTAGTGTAATAACTAACACATTTCGAAAGCAGATCTTTGATTAAGCACAGGAACTTGTATGTCTAAGTTAGGTTAGTGTCTTAGGGCCCAAGAAAACAAGTAAAACCTCCTGTGAAGAGGAATGACACCGTTTAATCGTGGGTTACCAAATAGAAATTTGAGATAGTAACAAATGATACTGCCTGCATCTGTAAATGTTTCAGGTTGCAACTAGATTTGTACGAACTTTTAAGAGACTGAGTTCCAGCTAAGAAGTGTGAATTGGTTTATTAACTGGCTGTTATTGACCTTTCTCTCTATTTACTCATGTTGCTAATGCTTTCTGTGCCTTAACAGAAGAAATCACAGCTTACACTTTCTTCCTGTGGAGCTTGCAAGCATTTACTTATCAGCATGAAACCCCTCCCTTCAGCTGATAAGGAGCAAACTGTGTTAAAGTGCAATTATTCAAACTGAGACGCAGCTCCCAGTTGTGCGGGGTGGAGGCTTTGGAGTGCTCATTAGTAAAGGTATGTCCCTGTTCCACTGGGGACAAGCCCAGTGGGAGCAAGGCTGGCACAGAGCAGGTGAAAGAACAAGATGACCTTAACCTGTTTACACAACTTACTGACAGTTTACCAACCAAATAAGTAAGTTTGTATGCTGACTGTATCCAGAATGAGTCAGACCATTTTACAAGATGTCTATTTTGGCTACAGAAGTGCAGGTGTTTTCTTATGAAAGACTGAAAAAGAGCCTGACTGACTTGATTCTAATGTATGTGGAAGTTCTGGCATTCACTCCTGGGGTTTCTTTCTTCCTGTTTGCTTGTTACTTTATGGTGTAGTACTCTCTTTGAGACGTTCTGAATATAATTTGTTTTTATTATCCAGTCATCATGCCCATTTTCTAGCCTAAGGGAATTAGTCATCCCCAGCTAAATTTTGCCTTTCTTCTTTCCAAGGTGCCTTAAAATAAAAAATAACCCCCCAATTTGTGTGTGGCTCCCGTGTGGAAGTACTTGAAGAGATTGTTGTTCACTGACTTTCCTTTCAAAGTATCCAAAGTCAGGGACTTCTATTGCAATTTTTTGCTTCTCTTAAAATGAAAGACATGAGAGAGTCACAATGCATATCAGTGAATTTTTGGTCTTACATAACATCTTGGTTTATGTCCCATTCTTCCTCATTTTGTGAGAAAAACCTTTCTATTAATGTTCTTAGAGGGTTTTTTTTATAATACTGGTTTCTGTAGGCATGGTAGACAGGTTATTGAGTTGCTATAATGGGAAGTAGAGAGGATTGAAAAATAAAAAGAAAAGAGAGAGAAGGGGAATAAAGGAAGCCTATAGTATAATTTCTGATCTTCTAGAAACACTCTGAGTTACACGCACCAAGAGATAGGCATTTCAGTAGCTGCATATGATGTATGGTGATATGATGTTCCTTTCTAGAGTTCTGTATGAACTGTTGAAGTGTTTTGTTCACTTTCTGGAATTAGTATAGATTAGTATAGGTCATAGTATTAAACAGGAAAGTATCATGGAAGCATAAACAAGTTGGTGGGGTTTTTGTATTTTTTTATTTTAAATTTTAATTTTGGACTGATGGAGGGCAGTGCATAAGCATAAAATTAAAATAATCCTCTATGAACAGAAATAGCATAATGGCAATTAGAATTCACCTAATAGTTCTCAGAATGGCTTTTAATTTCTCATCTTAATGTTTCTTTGCCAGCTGATATGTTGAGTCAGGGTGGTGAGCCTGATAGAAGAGGGGAAAATTGTAAATGTGTGCTATTGCTCCTGCAAAGCGTCAGTCAGCATACAGTGAGGTTTAAAGGTCTGAGGCTGGTGAGGGATGAGAAAAGCATGATTTCTTAGTAGATGGAAGATGTAACTGGTATGTCTCAGTAATGGTGCTGACTAAAGACCCTGGTTACCTTTCCAGTAGAAGAAATCTGTTTCTAACACAGAAACATCTGTTTCTGCACGTTGGGCAGGTAGATCTCTTCAGCACTGGAAAAATGGATGCAGAGTAGTAAATCTTCAAATCCCTGGAGGAAGCTGGAAGAACCTGAAGAGAATTGAGACTTTTTGGAGTCATTATTGATGCCTTGGTACTCCCATGCTGCATGTGATGCCAGCTCTGAAAAATGTGTTCTGGCTGCCTGGTTTGATTTCTCTGCCATTCCTGTGGATTCACTTTATACCCAACCTCCTCCTGCTTGCTTCCCAGGGGCATGCTCTGGAGGGGCACTGTCTGGTCATGGTTTGTGTTCAGGTCCCTGCTTACAGAGCCTGTCAGATGGAGGCCCATGGTATGGAGAAACTTGACACTCAGATTACCTTAGCAGTGTAAATGATCCTCTTTGTCGCACCTGATACTTAATTGCAACAGAAAACTGTAAAATCGCATCTACAGCAAAGAAACAGTTACAATTTCTCTCCTCAAACTGTCTGTCTTCTCTTACCTTTTCTGTATTCTGGTAGGATTATGCTGAATTTAATTTTTTTCTTTTTTTTTTTTTCCACTATAAAGAGAAAATTGAATGATATATAACAGTTTTCTTCTTTTCTCTCTCAAGCCAGTCTTTCCTCTGTCCCATATGATCCATTCAGAAACCCTCAGTCCATGTCTTGATTTTATTGGTAGCACTTACCAGATGGTACTTCTGGTTCAGTACAGCTTGTGTGCATCTTGGAATAAAAACTATGGTGAGCCTGACTGGAGTTCTGCAAAAATTGCCTGGTTCTGTTACTGCTGACAAATAGGCAAGGGTGAGTGCAGTTCACTCGCTTTTGTGCCAGTTCTTATACCTTTATGATTATTCTGTAGTACTCTGCAGAATAGATGAATTGTCTTGAACTTTCCCACAAGTCCTATACTGTAATCTTAGTGCGTTAAAACTTTATGAATTGTCTTTTGGGAAAGACCTTTAGAGAACCAAGTTGTTGTAAGGGTTTCTTGGATCTTGAAAGGGCAAGAGGGTCAGGGCAGTACCATCTTAAATAGCTCTCCCAAACTGAGCTCAGCCTTGTAAGCAAGGTTCTGAGGAAACTGCATTTCCTAAACCACTTCCCAGAATCTGTTCTACATTCCAGGTTTTGCATTGTACCTAGACTATTCTGTGAGCAATCAAAAATTGTATAAACAAGATCTACCATTGTAAATCTGAAATTGGGGATATTAAATGTTTTTAAGTATGGAAATAGATGTTACTGTAATCTGATCCACAGTTAGTCTGCACTCAAATACTTTTCAAAGTGGCCAGCTGAGTGTTGGATAGTTAATGTGAGATGTTAAAAAGAAACTAAAGTACCTGCTTATATTCCAGCAACCAGGTGGCTTTAAAAGGTTTCAAGCTGTGCATGCTGAAAACCTTGGAAACCTCCAAGAGTTCATAGTGTATTTGGTCATGTACTTTCCATGGACTTAAATATTGGTTTCATTCTGTCAAGACAAATCACAGAATATTCTGAGTTTAGACCCACAAGGTTTGTCAAGTCTGACTCTTAAATGAACGGCTGGTCAATCACAGTGATAAAGAGGGATTGTGGAGGCATTTGCTTTCTGGATATAGGGACTTAAACTAAAGAGAATTTCAGTATCTTCACGTTCAATTGTCTTACCCTTAGTGGACTAGAGAATGAATTTGAATAGAAAACCCCCTTTGCCCAAGGCCACTTGCAATCCCCATCAGCTCTTCAGAGGTCATTGCTGGTTAGCTCAGGTAGTGCCCTTCTGCCTGCAGAGATTTAAACCAACAACAGGATGCACTTCTCAGCTTTGTGATTGGAGCAGTTCACTGAAAGTTGGTCAAGTTTGCTGGGTGGCTGTTTTGTTTAGTGTTTCATGCTGTTATTTCCAAACAAGGCAATACAGCCCTGTAATGCTGAGAGCTAGTCCTTTTGCATTGCTCCTGCTGTCTGAAACAACTACAAGCATGACTGTTGAATTGTGTGGCACTTCTCCACCTAAAAGTTGATTGACTGGTGGATTTTGTTTTTTTCTCCTTGCAGCTAGCCAGTACTTGATGTGATTAGAATCAGAAAGGAAAACGTTTTGTATGGACTTGTACAGGGAAAAATCAGTAAGCAGATCTGCATTCCTGTTTTGGGGGGTTATTTTTTTAGTGTTTTGGGCTTTTAATTTTTTTCCTCCAGGCCTTACAGTACCTTTCCCATCTTTTGATGTTGCACATAGAGTTTTATGGGTCATAATGAAATATTTTATTGATCATATTATGAAAAATCAATGAAAAAGTTGCCCTGGCTGTCAATTTTGTGCTGCCTACTATGTATGCGCTGACAGGTTTGACTGCTCACCATTGTGAATGAGAAGAGAATACCTTGGGGTGCCCAATTATAGCAGCAGTGAGAGGAAATTCAGAAGAGTAATTTTGGCTTCCTTCATTGCCTTTATGTTGGCCTCTGAACAAGTGGCCGTTCCATTCTTTTTAGATTTCACAGCAGTGAGAGCACTAATGGCAACTCTGCAATTTTGACTTCTCATGTCCATGAGATTGAATCAATGCTTCTCCTTCCACATTTAGTAAAACAATTTTACATGCATGCTGAGCAGCTATTCTTGTCTATACCTGCTTTGGGATGGGCTAGATGAAGTGGAAGATTTTATAGAAAACCATCTCTTTCATTTGTTCTCCCTCACCCCCCTTTTTTCCTCCCCCCTCCCCACTTTTTTTGACTAAACTGCAGATTGACAATGGAACAGTTCTCTAAAGGGAGAGATTTTTTTTAAAGCAAAGATGAGGGAAAGCCAAGTGTTTTAATAGAGCTTATCTCATAGTAGGTGGAAGTTTAAAGTAAGAAAGGAGAAAGTTAGCATAAATAGGAAAAAAAAAGCGGCTGAGCTCTCCCAGTTCAAGCCTAAGAAATTTGGGTGCTGTTACCACAGTATCTGAACACCTGAATTGTTAATGTATTAATTGCTATAACATTCCCATGTGGTTTGGAGCAGACCCTTTTGGAAGGGAACTATGACCTAAAAACTGAGTTTAGGGGCTTGAATACCTAAAGTAGATTCTAAGCAGAGTTTAGATGCTGAAATCCATGACTGCATTCTGTGTATTTCCAGTTCAGTCCCTACTTACCCCTGGAGGTGATGAATCTCCCTGTCATCTAAGAACAGCTGGATTCTGCTTTTGTACCCACCCAGAACTGCTCAGAATGAGAGTCCCACGGCACAGCTCATGGGGAAGTGTGACCTGACCCCAAAATGAAGAATTCATCTGCCTAAATTCTGATCAAAGCAGACTCATTTCTTGAGGGAGCAGAGCTCCTGACAAGCATCGCACCTATTTTGGTGACTTTTAAATCGTAGCTGGTGAAGGAGAGAGTCTACTGGGGAAGGTGCTTGCCTGTGAAGAGGAAGGCAGGGGTCAAGTGCTATGTCTGAGCACTGTCTTTTAATGTGCTGTTTAATATTAATATCACATCCATAAGCAGAAATAAGAACAGGCAGCGGAGCTCTTCATTCCTGTACTACAGAGTCATGCTTCCCCTTAGGCATAGTTCTCTCTGATCCAGCACATGCATTATTGTAATTTGGGTTGAGTGGCAGGAGGACTGCCCTTCCTCGAGGAGGGTCATGTCTTGGACTAATGCTCCCATGCTCTCCCCTGTTCTGAAGGCTTGAATCTCTTTTTGCAGTCATTTAAAAATGGTGACCATGCTTCCTACCAGGAGCCCAGGTGCATTTTGGAAGATGTTTGTGTGTGTAGTAGGTGAGATCTCTTTCAAGCCTCTGTGGCAAGAGGTTATGTAATGTATTATTTTTCTTCTTAACTGTAATTATCGATCAGTGTTAATTGAACAAGCAAGACTTTTGCTCTTTTTCAAGAGTTTGGGAATACTTGCGAGCAGCAGGGCCCTCCATGGATCAAAGAGTGTCACTTAGTCTATGGCTCTAGAGTCAAGCAGTCAGGTATCACATAGGCAGCAAATCTTTGGCTTGTGTTTTATCAGCACAGGTATAACACATAACTGAAAGAGGGCACTGGCTTTCCTAGGGTGACAGTCCATGGCTTTCTCTGTGGGGGGATCTCCACAGCCATGTGTAACTTGTGACTATCACCTGGCACCAAACGACTTTCCTAGGAAGAAAATGGCTGCTATTGTTCCCAGCTAGTCAAATGTCAGCTATACCTGATTATATGCATTGGGAAGAATAACCCCCTGCACCAGCACAGCCTGGGGACTGATAACCTGCTGGAAAAGAGCTCTGTGGAGAAGGACCTGGCTGTCCTGGTGGACAGCAAGCTGTCCATGAGCCAGCTGTGTGCCCTTGTGACCAGGAGGGCCAATGGTATCTTGGGGTACATTAGGAAGAGCACTGCCGGCAGGTTGAGGGAGGGGATCCTGCCCCTCTGCTCCACCCTAGTGAGGCCACATCTGGACTGCTGTGTGCAGTTCTGGACTCCTCAGTACAAGAGAGACGTGGAGCTCCTGGAGTGGGTCCAGTGGAGGGTTATGAAGATGATGAGGGGAGTGGAGCATCTCTCTTAGGAGGAAAGGCTGAGGGAATTGGGCCTGTTCAGCCTTGGGAAGGCACCTCATAAATGTATGTGGTATCTGAAGAGAGGGTGCCAGGAGGATGGAGCCAGGCTCTTCATGGAGGTGCCCAGCAATGGGACAGAAGGTAATGGAAAGAAAGTGACGCACAGAAAGTTCCACTTGAGCATGGGGAAGGACTTCTTTACTGTGCAGGTGATACAGTACTGAAACAGGCTGCCCAGAGGTCTTGCGGAGTCTCCCTCGCTGGAGATACTCAAAAACTGTCTGGATGCAATCCTGTGCTATGTGCTCTAGGATGGTCCTGCTTGGACAGGGAGATTGCACCAGATGGCCCACTGTGGTCCCTTCCAAACTGACCCATTCTATGATATCTATACTTAGCTATGTATTTGGGTAGTTCTATAGCACCTAACTGCAAATGCATGAAGAGAGCATGTAGGAATACTTGTTGGGATTCATGGAAACTTGTCCTCTTCAGACCTTTTAAAGTTTTCTTCTTTCCATTTCATATAAAATGTGGGTTTTTTTGGGGGAGTCTAGGAGTGTGTAACTAAGCTACTTGCCTGCCTTTCCCCAGGAAGCAGCTGCTGCTGTGCAGCAACAGAGAATGTGGTGGAGGAGGAGGCTGCATTGCTTTCTTCGTGTAACAGGCACAGCTGCAGGAGATCTGAAACGTTGTGGCTACACTTAACCTGGTTTCCTTGTCAAAAGCACATCTGGTTCTCAGTTTGATTTAACCTGGAAGCCATGCTCTGCCTGCTCTGGGCCAGGAGTCCTGAGATACAAATTCTTCTGTAAAATGCCAGTGTGTTGCTGCTGGGAAAATTACCAAGGGAGCTGATCTAAAACGTTTTCTGTGTTTTCTTGGTAGTCCTATGAGAGAGAGACTCACCTTTGTGTTGTCACTCTACATGGCTGGGATTTGTGCCTGGCAATTTGAGTGCTCCAGGAACCGTCAGACTCCCTTCTCCTCCTTGTACTGCTTTGGTTTGGCTGGTATCACCTGGAATCTCCTTATAGTGTCATTGTCTTAGTACAGATGAGTTTCCTCTGTGCTAGTATTTATTACCTGGCGTTTTGGACAAGGGGAGCCCAGAGTGTCCTCTGTGAGGCACACGTGCTGTGCCATGGACCTTGTCCCTGTTTTCCCTGGAGCAGCTCAGCTGAGGAGTTTTTGCAGCTTGCCTAATGGTGCTGCAGGAGCTGGGTCAAAGTGAAAACAGGCCGCTCTTGGTTGCGTTCTGTGCTGGAGATGTTGAAATGCAAATGCGTTCATTTGTTGGTGCAAATGAACAATTGTTTTCATCTTAAGAGGTGGGAGAATAAATGCCTGCAAAGTGCAGCCCTCTGCCAAAATGCCTGCTTGGTAGTGGTATGGAGAGGATTAACAGCAGAGGTACAAAAGACATTTGCTGGGGTGACTGATCATAAGAGTGTATAATTCCTTGAAGAGCAGGCAAGCCTGGGGTTTTAAAATTCTGCCGTGTATGGTCCCTTCCAGTATCCTGTCCTGCCTTAGGAAGGTCATGTGGATGCTGCAAAGGTTTGAATATGCAGAGTCTGGATATTTTAAACCAGAGCCTAAACTGAAGGACTGTAATGCAAAGCAAATATACCAGATGTGGTGGTGGAGGAGGGAACAGTTAATAGATGTTTTCCCCTTGCTTGTCATCTGTCACCTCCCCCCATGCCAACCCTTCCTCTGTTTATAGCAAACCATTTGCTCCCATTAATTAGAACTGGATTCTTGCCATCTGACTGGCTTTATGCCTGTACAAATGTCAACAGAGTCAGGACTACACAGGTGGGGAGAAGGGTTAGTCAGAGGGGATCTGTTGCATCTGTCTGGAGAGGGATAGATAGGGGGAAATGTCACCCCCCTTTCCAAATCAAGCACATTAGCCTACAACAATGATTGAAATGCAGACTGGGAGCCCCAGGACACCACTTTCCCTTTTCCTTTTCAGAGCACGCTGCACTTTAAGCCATCTCCTCCAGTTAAATCTCTTTACCAAAAGTGGTCTCTATGAAGGCTTAAATACAAGAAGATAATGGTGCTGTCATTTTTACAAACAATCACAACAGGAGCAGAAAAATAAGAGGAGGATGATTATGCCTGAAAATCCAATGAAGTTCAGTCACTAATGCGGTGGAAACTAAAAGGAAGCTGAACCACAGTCCCAAGCTGTTCCTGCCAGGCACTGGGCTGGTTTTTCTGCCATGATTTAGGAGTGTACATCTGTATTGCCATGAGTTTAGAAGGAAGTGTACTTACCCTGAGATGGTTTTCCTTGTGTAAGATACCACAAAGACAAAGTACTTGATGTGTTAGTTGAAGCAAATCTGGAGTAGGAGAAACAGGTTAACCTAGATTAACTTGGCTGGGTTGTAAAAGAAAAAATCTGCAAATCTTCCCTTGGCTGCCTCCAGCAGTAACAGCTCTGGTTCTGCTGAGATTATGACTCAAGAGGGTGGCTCTGGTTTTAACACTGAGGATTAAAGTGGAACAGCAGATTCTCCCTTCCCCCACTCCTTCATATAATGATACGATGTATTTCTTTATGCGATGTGGGAAGGATGGGATGATGTGCCTGTGTGTACCCCAGAGTACTTGAAGCCTTTTACATACTGGAAGATGATGCCCTGAATCTGTTCAGGCACGGAGGGCCTGAATGCCAAGGTTGTGAGTACTCCAAACACTGGAACTAATAGCAGAATGGTCTGGGGGAGAAAGAATGATGCCTTGTTCCTCCATCAGAAAGAAGTATGTGCAGACTCCTAACCTGGAAGGAAGGAGGTCATATGAAGTCAAGAGTAAGGAGATTTCTTGACAGAAACACTTTGGGGGTGTTTTCACACCATGTTGTAGGAAGTATGTATAGGCCCTTCTCCATGGCCTGGTATGTGGGGGATCCCTCCTTTGTGTTTCCCTCTGTGGACAGGGGCCACTGGCCCCTGCTCGGCTGCAGAGGGGCTGTAATGAGTGTGGTGTTCATCTGGGACTCGAGTGCCTCATGTTGCAATGTGCAGGTCAAGTAGGCAATGTAAAGCTTTAGTGTTCTCTGTTGATCAGAGAGAGCAGAAAGGGCAGCAGTAGATATTTAACAGGCCTTTTCCTTTTTTCTCATATTGCTACCCCAGTGGAAGGTTTTTCTTCTCCCTAAAACCAAGGTTTTTGTTTTTTTTTTTTTTTTNTTGTTTTTTTTATACCAGCAACAATTTGTGTTAACTTCATACATGTCTACATTCCCTCTGCTGGTTGGAGGTGAGGCAAGTAAAACAGAGAGCTGACTGACTTATTTGTGTCTTAAGGCCAGCAAGAATCATTCCTAGCACAATATTTGCCCGAATTAAACTAACTTAGGGAATTATTTACAGGTCAAAGTAATGGGGCCTATTTAATGTACAAATGTAGCTGGAAAGTAAAATGTCTCACGGAGTGATGGAGAGTGAGATGTCATGGTAGCTCATGGGGTAATGGGGGTGAAACTGCCAATCCTCTAAGAAAAGGTGGGTATTTTCTGAGTGCCTCAAAATTAGCACTTGTGTCTGCAATAGGTAAACATAATTCAGTGTGACAGAAACTTGACAGATGCATGTTTTTCAGGAAAAAGAGTTACTGTGTCAGTTAAATAGCAGAGTATTAATTTACTGCTGAGATGCTGATACGTGCCAGTTTTAGTACTGGTGCTGCTGGGCTATCAGCAGCTTTGGCGAGTTTGGTGTGACACTTGTGCAAGTATACATGTGACAGAGAGCTCTGCTGGAGGGCCTTGCTCTTTTGAACACCTCCTGGCAAGAGTTTGGAGTTCTAGAAGCACTGTTTTGCAGCTAGGTGTAAACCACAGGATTCATGTTTAAATCCAAGGTCTTGTTCCCCTGCTTTGAGTTTTACTTGAATGAAAAGGTTTGGGTATTAAATATTTCCAGCTTGAAAGTGTGTTGAAAATGTGCCTAAGAAACCACTGTTACCCACTGCTTAATCCTTGCCTTCTTCTGTAAGGTGTTCTGCTTCTTTCAGAGAAATCTGGTTTTATTTCTTTTTCCCCTTTCTTCCATGTTGGATACTTTTCTGTACCCTTGAGCATTGTCACCTGTTGTTCTTCATTTTTGCTTGTGGTTTGTTCACCCTGGTTTAGCTTGTCACCACAGACTTTTCAGTCATTCCCATAAAAAAAATCCACAAAACTGTATTGTCCTCTCTATAAGATGTCAAAAGGCAGAAAATAACAGAACAGACTAGGAAGTGAAGAGTGATGAAAGTAAGGCAAAAGCTGCCTGGGTGCTGGGCTGGGCATTCCCAGTTGTTACTGATGTACAGTGGTTTGGGTAGTGATGGTGAGCGCTGCCTTGGTCGTCGCCCAAGCAAACTGCCCCTGTCTTGGGGAGAAGTTCAGATAGCAGGTTTGGCTTAACTTCTCAGTGGTCTTGCCCATGTCACAACACCTCTGAAACGAGATCTGTTGAAGTCCATTGAAGAAATTATGTTAAAAGGCAGTCGATGGGGATGTTCATTAATGGCAGGATTTTTTTTCCTGGGGAAGGCTAAAGGGGTGGGAGACTTCTGTTATAGCTCGTGCATCTGTTGGTTCCAGCTGTCTAAGGCATGAAACTGCACCTGTGCACAGAAAAGAACAACACTTGGCTGCTGCAGTGTGCTCGCCTGCCTTGACATTCCCATCTGGGAACATGCTGAGAGCCAGAGGTGAACATTACAGATTGCTGAGTTTTAAATCCCCATGTCCCCATGACACTTAGCTATATGAATGTGCATAGTAGGGGGCTTTTCCCAAAGTGTGTGGCATTGATGGATGGCGTAACCAGGGATGACAACAAATTCAGGCTCTTAAAAAAGAAAGCTTGGGAAGCTTTTAAGCACCAGTTGTCACAGAAACATTTTGCTACTGTGGAAAGTAATTTCTGTCTGTTCCCACAGAATAGGATATTTCAGTATTCTGTCCTGATATCCCTTGAAACTAAACAATGGGGCCATGAAAACAAGCTTTTGTTTGATGCCTGCAAGAATGTATGTCCTTGTATTGATTCAGACACACTTTCTTATTGCTTCTTTCCTCCACCTTATATGGGATTTAGATTATACCTGAGGCTTTAGACTTTTATAAGTTTGGGGTTTTTCTCAATCACTGAGTAGCTTACGTTGGAAAAGACTCTTAAGGTTGTTAAGTCCAACTGTAAACCTACACTGCCAAGTCCAACACTAAACCATGTCCCCAAGTGCCACATCTACATGTCTTTTGAATACTCCATGGGTGGTGACTCAACCACTTCCCTGGACAGTTCCAATCCTTAACAACCATTCTGGTGGAGAAATTTTTCCTAATATCCAATCTAACCCTTCACTGGATCAATACTATTTGTTGGAGCATGTCGCCATTTGGGAGTAATTTGAAATCAAGCAGAAAAAATGCATACCAGGTAGAAATAAATACCCCAAACCAACCAATGAATCCCTAGAGTCTCCCCCTTGTCCTGGCGCTGCCAGGTGAGCATTTGTGGCTGTTACTTGAGCAATGAGGGAATTCCAACAGGAAATATGCTGTATTCATTTGCATACAGAAACACCAGTAGAAAAGAAGCACTTACACTCTACTCCCTGCTCATAAAAATGCCTCCCTCCTTCACTGTAAACACAGATTTTATGGAGCAGTAGCCTGGGCTAGATAGCCTGTATCCCAGCCTATTAGAGGTAAGAGTAAAAGCCGAACAAGGACTAAATGTGATACCTAGACCGCCTGTTCTGGAGTGCCTAGTGATGCATTTTGTTCAATGTAATGCCTGAGTTGAGGGACATGGAAATGGGATGAACTGATGTGGGGGTGTGGGCCTGCTTTGTTGTTAGCTGATAAAAATGACAAGGAAAGACAAGTTTCTGCAAGATAGACTTAGAGTGCATTAAATAAATATAAATTTTATTAAAAACACCCACATCTCAGCGTTATCAGGAATGATATAATAATAAACAGCTTTCAAATAACCTGCATTACATTACAATACTTACAGTATTTATAACCATCCTCGGATTCTTTTTATAGACATACCAAACATCTCATGAAAATGAATGAAACTAAAGTAAAAAAAAAAAAAAAAGGTAGAACAAAAGCATTAGAAAATGCACAAAGAAGTTCATTACCTTAGTGTCAAACTGCTAAAGTTTCCTACACAAGTTAACCACTAGCTTTAGAAGTGAACTTTATACCGCTGTGCGTCAATCAAGATGAAAAATTCATTCAAGTAAAGTTGACACCACTCAGAAGCATCTTCAAGTATGGCTATAGTCAACCTGATAATCCTATACAAGCAACTTTGTCTGCTTTGTCATTCGTTCCAACTGAGGCAGGGTTCTGTACACCACAAATTACAGCTCAGGTATTTACAATACAAAACTGATTCACAAACTAAGCTTCCTGCTGCCAGCAGTTTGGCAAATGACGGTGTATGGCATATCAACCAAACATCTACTATGAATTACGTGAATTATACAGGACTTTAAAAAAATCACCAAAAATGAAGATATAAAATGATTTAATTAATCTGACATATAATAATTGTTAGCGTTTTTTGGAGGATTTTTTTTTTTAAGGTGAAACTTTTGTTTCAGTACAGTGGGTAGAGTCACAGACTGAGAATTAAAAAACAAAACTGCCATAATAAATATTTGACCATTAAACCCAGAGGCCTCCTTTGATTTACTTGAGTTAGGTTGTGATTCTGTTAGATAGAATTTGTTTTGACCAAACTTAATCTTACAGTATATTGCACAAGATAAATCTGGGACATGGAGGTTTGCATGTTTAGGGAAGCCCTTGTACAGACTGTACCTCTTTATATTTTATTTTATTCATTACAGTATCCAAGAAGCCTTGTTTAGAGAGTGACTTGAACTCAACTCTAGCAAACAGTCACTTGCCAAACCCCTGCCTTACATTTTTCCCTTTAATCAACTCAGTGCATTCTACTTTCTTTTTGTTTATTCGTTTGAAACAGTCAAAACATTCTAAATCTCTTAAACACTTCCATTACAATAAAAAGAGCTAACAAATTTACAAAATTAGTTTTAGTTACACAATACATGTAGAAGAAAAATAAGAGAAGGGATTCAAAAGAAAAACATTAAATCCCTGAAAAAAAGAACAAAACAAAACCCCCAAGAATAATATATTTAACCTACAACAGCTTTACATACACACAGGTGACGCGTTGGCATAGGAGAACATGAGCTGAAATATCCCTGAATATTTAGAACCAAAAAAAAAAAGTTAAAAAAAAAAAAAAGTTGAAGTTCAAGTTATACTTGCTAAAATGTCAAGTATCGAGAGGTTGGTTTTTTTGTTTTGTTTAGGTTTTTTTGTTTGTATGTTTTTTCAAAGGCTATTGGGGGAAAAAGATGGTATACAATATATAAACTTTCACACTCCGTTCAATATCCTATTGCCAAACTAGTGTTGAGGTATATGACAAGTAGGAACATCACTCAAACCTTTTAATGTATTTTTAGCTCACATTATGATATATTTGTAGCAGGCTGAGTAGCACCATGATGTGAATTCAGCTCAAAACCCAAATATATATAGATTTAATATTTTTACAGTACTAAAATACTAAAGCATTGCGTTAAAAAAAGTTTTGTTTACAATTTAATTTACTATACAACTCTCCTGCTTTTTTTTTTTTAATAGAAACTAATGATTTAAAACCACCAGAGCAAGCCAGCTGCCTATTTTTTTTCTATTTAATCAACGGAATCACACAGAACTAACCCTGTTTCATTCATTTTGTGTAGGCATCGGTCTGTTCAATCTTCCTGGAAAAGAGGACATTTGCACCAAGAAATGACTTGCACCACAATGTACATAATTATGAACAAAAAAGCAATCTGCCATTTGATATTTGAGGAGCATACAGACCTCTAAAAAGAGCAGAAGCCCAAGCTAACTAGTTGTAGTTTGTTCCATGCTGCTAATTATTACCTGTGGTTAATATAAAATTCTTTCCTTAAAACTGTACATATTTGAGCAATGAACTTGTCATAATAATTGTAGAAAACAGTTTACAGTATAGCTGTGTGAGATGAGCACCAGAAGATGTGTTTTGTGTACTAAAGTATTCCCTTATATCCAGTAAGCCCCATTTTTACCATAACTGACTGTATTAAAAATGGATATGTAGCCCACTAGCAGATGCATGGCTAAACCAAAAGTATTTAAAAGCTTTTTTAGTTTAAAAAATTATCTTTGCATTTTAAAATCAAAGTAAACTCTTTTTTTTTTATTTTTTTAATGTCTTAGTACCTTAGCATTGTTCAAGTTGCCAAGCTTAGGTAGACAAAGTGCTTTTGAAACACTATTTAAAAAAAATCTCTATATTTTATTGTCCTTTTTTTAGGACTTGACTGGATGAGCAAAATCCAGAGGTCTTTGTAATTCCCATATGTTAAAAAGTAAGCTTATTTTAACACCAGGTAAATTCAATACATACATGAATGAAAAGGTCCTCCTTGTTGCTGAAGAACATTTGACTACATCACTGACATTTTGTTATAAAGGCATTAACTGTTCGACTGATAAAATAAAGACACCATTCTCTTAGATAGCACCATGGTTTTAGAAGATTCAAACAAATTCAGTGTTTTGCTGTCTATTAGTTATGTTTTATACTTATCTACTTTGTTAAATAAAATCAAAAGACTAGTAAGATTACAGTAAAAACTGCATGTTAAAAAGCCATAATTCCAGTATTTCAGTACATCATATATTCAGCACCAGATGTTATTTTTAAGATTCCTGTAGTTGTAATACTACAGTATTATTTTTTCAGGGCTTTTTTTTTTTGCTCCTATTCCATGACTATGCAAACTTGATGACAATAAAAGTGGCCACAGATGTACAAAACTGTAAGAAAAAAAAAATCCATTTGTAGATTATATCTTTCAGTAATGGAGCCAGTGTTTTCAAATGTAAATTGTGAAACACTTTTTTTGTTAATTTTTTTTTTTTTTGCATAGGATGCTTTGGTCTTGTTTCCTATGTGCCATCTGTGACCACTTAAAAATCAGTGGAAAATAAGTGCGCTAGTGAGATTACCTCTTTTTGCTGGTGTGCTGAGGCTTTTTTCCACCAGTGAGTTTCATAAAAACACTGTTTTCTTCTCCACCCTTGCCCTCCCCAAAACCTAAGGAACTACTACCTTACTGATAAGGTGTTTTTTTGAATGAGGTAACCAACAAAGGAGCGAAGTCAGATATATCGGTTGTAAGGCCCTGTAACCCGTGTGAAGGCATATGGAGATGTAGTTACTGTGGAGTCTGTGGTGACTGACAGTGTCCTTTGTGCCAGAGACTTGATGAAGCGCAGGTATGTTGGCTCAGACAGTTCATGTGGCTCTGCAGGCTCCCGCTTCGCTTTTTTGCCGTAAGATTTCTGAGGCACGTAGTCTGGACCGTACTTCTCACATTCTTCTTCTTTCTCTCTTGCCTTCTCAGCCATCTTTGCCTCCCACAGAGCCAGACCATGTTTTGGCTCATTCATGCTCTTGTGCTGGTAAAAGACAAGGGATATTCTGGTGGGATGGTTCCTGTTGGGATTTTTTAAGGGAGTCGTTGCGTGGAGCTCACGTTTTGCACACTCTATGAGAATTGACCCATGAGATGGAGCAACTGCCACTCCTCCAATTTCTGGATCCAGAAAGTTCTGCTCACTATCTGACCAGACTTCATCGGGATCATCTGCTTTTTCTGGATTCAGCACATCAGTTTTATCTAAACCACCCTGGGGAGTAGTCCTGTCATGGTTTTGACCTGGAAGCACGTTAGACAAACCATTAACTGCATGAGAAATCATTTCATTATCCTTATTTTGGAGATGCAGTGAATTTGGAGGACCACTAAATATACTTGGAGCAGAATGGTAGTCATGTGGTAAATGTGGAGGAGGTTGCACACGATGGTGTTCACTCGTTTTACCCATGGAGGCATAATCCATGCTCAGATTACTCAGATTAGATTTTAACCTTGAGGCAACCTCCATAAAATGGCCATTGGCCTCATGGGTGGAGTAAGAGGAAAAAGACCCTACATGGTGTACATTTGGTCTAATGGTGCAATTACTGAAGGACTGCATATTTTGGTTTCCATAATTCAAGTACTTAGGACCAAAACTCGGGTTATTCCCAAATCTATGCTGATACAATGTTTGAATGGGTGGTAGACTTAGTTTAGACATATGGTCTTGACTCTGGCAACTATACAAGTCCATGTGCTGATGCTGGGAAGGGTAGGAGCCCAAGTAAGAGGGGCAGTTGTCCATAGGTAAGTTTCCATTGCATTGGTAAGGTGGATATTGGTTATTTTGACTTAATGATCCTGAATAAGGGTTTATGGGACTGGAAGAATTCAAATAAGACACTGCAGGCTGTGATGAGGTTGTATAGTGGTTCATGGGACTGGACCCTCCATATGGATCTGAAGTGAATGAAGAGTTTGGGTAAGCATTGACTGGATTAGGCAACCTTACATAGGGATTTGCAGAACCTGAACCCGAGTAAGAGTTAATAAGATTTGACTGAGGGTTGTTAGAGAGAGTGCGATGTGGATGTTGCTGCTGCTGCTGCTGTTGTTGTTGTGTGGCTGGTCCTGAAAGATGTAAAAGATCTGTAGATGTGAAAAGGAAAAAAAAACAAACAACCACACAACAAAGAGCTTTTAAAAAAACAAAAAAACCCCAAAAAACCAAAACCAAAAAAACCAACCAATAACCCAACAAAGTACATACTTTATAAGACTTTTCATGACATGTATCTACGACATTTTTAAGAAAAGTATATCATATGATACATTAACAGAGGCTCCCTTTCTCATATCTCAAACACCATCCTTTACGAAGCCCTTTAAATATAAGGCTATTCTTCCTTTCTGGCATGTATAACATGAGATCAGATGTTAGTAGCAGTGGGGAAAAGAGGTCAGTGCAATCTGTTCAGTCACATGCACAAAATCCAAAGAGTTGAATCAGCTTTTAAGTGGTCCATGAAATGGAGCATCAAAGTGCTCCCAAACAGCCGTACACAAAATTACTTCCTTTTCCCTATCTAATCTAATTCTTCTCATCTATATGAATGGAATTGTCTCCAAAAGATGTCCCTAGCTTTACATAAACCCCCAACATTCACTGATAGACAGAACAGTGCAGTAATGAATGAGATTTAAAAATGGTATTTTTGCTCCTAAGTCTTCCGTTAAAGTGCAATTGCATAGTTTAATGGTCACAACCCTATCCTGGGTCACAGGACAGCTGACTTTTATTCATAGGTATTTCAGTGACCTCCTGGCTGGCCTTGGATGTATCGCTTTTTTCCTCTCTGAGAAAACTGCTGTAACAATAAAATAGTCCTGGTGAACAACTTTGTTCAGGACTCTCAGATCTACTGATGAAAACTGCCAGGGATGGTTGAGTAGATTTTTAAGCTCTTACTCCACTATGGAAAACCTGTTTGGCTTTTGGTCTTGAGGCAGAGAGTATAAATAGTGGTAAAGAAGTTACGCTTGAATCCCCTCAAATTAGGAGGTTCTCTGTAACAGTGGCATTGAGTGATGTGTAGGTCATTCTTTCTTTGGCAGCAGCATCACACACTTCTCTTCACGGCTTCTAGCACTACTAGTCTTTTAAAGATAGTTTACAATACACTGGATGACAAGCAGAGTTTGCTTCCAGATTTCTACAGATGTTAACTATCCAACAGTAAAAGATTTCTCACTGCAACATTTTTTTTTTAATGCTTCTCTGGAGTAGTACCAAATTTGGCACTCTACTATTTAAGATATACAATATTGATATTCACTTTCAAGAATTCTCTTGCCTTCTTACTTCAATACTTTCTTGAGCTGAAAACAATGGTTTTCTTGCGACTGATTACAAATGGCCCTGGTTTCTAGGAAGCTTAGTGCTGTTGATAAAGATCCTGACCAAATTCACGTGTTTACCTGCTAGCTGCTTTGCATGACCCGCCGCTTCAGAGTTGCCTTGCTTGTTGCGTGCTGCAGCAGACTTCTCTCTCTCGGCTTTGCTAGACCCATTCTCCAAGGAGGAAAGCTTTTCTGCAGCTGCTTTCTTTGCTTCCAGCTTCCTTTGCCGACAGGTCTTAACTGGCTCTGCTAACATCCTCACTTTTCGGCGAAAAGAGGTAAGGACCTGGATGCTGCCGTTCCTCTTCTTCTCTTCCTGGCCTTCAGTGCTTCCAAACTCATCCACATCAGAGACTTTGTACAATGGGAGCACGTGGAGCTGCTCATCTTCTGGTGTTTGGCCAATTTCACGATTGTCTTCTCTAGTCAGAGTGCAAACCTGTCAGAAAGGTGTATTAGAGGTCTGAAACACTGCCTCTGCATTCTGCCTTGTTGGCACCGGCATCTGGCAATCTATTTGTAAACTGTAAGTTTCTTTGCAATTTATGCATACCACAACATACCTGCAATTGCACTCCTCCCATTACTCTGTTGTAACAGTATTAAAAGAAGCAGAAGGTACATGTATCTATTTCTTTTACTTGTGCTGAAATGAACAGTATAGTTAGGGACTACCCTAATGTGAAATCAACTGTGTGATCCATTGTGCTGTGGCCAGAGATTAAAGCAGTGGAAACTGGGACTTTGTACTCACCCAAAGATTTTTTTCACTGTAATACATGAGGAAGCTATCTGTTAGAGACAGTGTGCAATATAACATACTGGCATTGTATTTCACATTCCCAATCAGTGGTAACGTCCAAGACTTTGCAAAGGAGCCAATCACTGGAATGTCAATAATAAGATTTAAGGAAGTTATTGTTGTGTTATGCGGCAAGCTCACTGTGTTCCAGATGAAACAGGTATTGGGAAGTTCTTGGTGGAAAAAGATGCTGATGGACATTCTGCAGCAAAATCATTGCACCAGCCAGTATTAGGAGGAAAGCTCAGCTGGAAATGTACATTTTATTGGTAGTGATTAACTTGACAATTAACTCAGACCCTGGAAACAGGAAAAATTTAGTTGGAATTGAAGAGACAGACACTCTGGTTGTAGTAAGAGCCATACTGTGAATGTAGGTATCTACTTCAAATTACAACCATGACGATCATTCAAAACCAAAGGGTATTCTTTCTCATGCTTGCCCCAACTGTATTGTCACAGAGAAGGTAGTCAAGGAACAGAAATAATGCAACACACATTTAAAACCAGCTTGCTTTTCTAGTATCTTCTACAGAACCTTTGCTGTACATGCTAGAAATCAGAACTGAAGAGAATAAAGGGTGTATGTACAATGCAAAGGATGGCAAGGCCTGCTGACTATCTGCTTATCCCAAGCAGGGATAAAATTCAAAACTTCCAAAACTCTCTTGGAAAGAAGCTGTTTCCCCTTTCATTTTATTAGAAGATATAATCCAAAGTTGTTAGGAAAAAAAATGTTTGAAGAGGAGAAATATAAACCATTTTGTGCCAGGAATGCTGAAACAGGCATTTCAACCCTGCTGGGACCTTCTGTTTTCTCCACAGTTCCTTTTTTACCAGTTCTATATTAAACCTTTCTTTAATACACCATCTCATTCATCTGAAAGAAAAATTGTGTAGAGAGTAATAAGTTAGCTCAGCTGCTGTTTAATGTTTCTGGGTTTCTTTAGCAATCTCCATTGGGCAAGTACAAATTTAAACAGATGGGAGATAATGAATCAAAGCCACAAGATGAGTGCTGGAGTAAGGAGGCTGTTCTGCATCACAGACTTACCAGTGTGCTCCCATTCTGCATGTTGTGCAAGTCTCTGTGGGCATGAGCACAAAAGTCCAGGCAGGCAGTGACCCCTGAGAATGGGCGACCTTCTTTTAAACCCAGGCGACACTCGGGTGCTCTGTGTTCATACTCAACCTGGAGAGACATGACAGGTTTCACTGCAACGGGGATGGATGCTCCAGTATTAGCACTGAACTAGCAATGAATGCTCCGCTGTGACAACCTGCAGGTCTCCCTGACATCTTGGAGGTGACAACAAACAGGCCTTGAAGGCAAATAAAATGAAGCCATTTGATGGCTATTTCAAATCCACACTTCATTCCTTGCCACTTTGTTCCCCGTTACCTTCTCTCTCTGGCATCATTGTGAAATTAGCCACATTACTTTTCCATATGTATTACTTTTGATTTTCTGCCAATGGTCGGTGTTCTTACATAACAAATACAGCACATGGTTTCTGTGACTGGCACTGTCAGAGTGATATGTTTGTGTAGACTGGAAGTATATCAAGCTATTAAGGGAAAATGGCTTTAGAAAACTGGCTTCAGAATGACTTAATGAAAAATAATAATTTGCCTTTTGATTTCTAATATTTTGGCATGCTAAACATGTATTTCATGAGCTTAAGTACAACTCTAACCTCTGACTAAAACGAGAGAGAATTCAGTCCAGACAGTATTTTGTACCCATGCACTCATTATTAAGGAGATTTACAAAGAATTCATAATGCAACAATAAACTTTACACAAAAAGAAGGATTTTGTAATGGAATCAAGCAGTAGAAAATGATGGTTTCATATTTTATTTAGAAAAGTAAAAAATGAAACCACATTTGTAAAATACTTCACTGAAATTCCTGAACTTTTCAAGTGAATGCACAGAACATCTACATTTAATGGAATTAATGGATCCCATTTTAAGTTAAGGTTAAATTAGGAGTTTTGCCAAGTCTTGATTCAACATCATTAAAAATATGTCTGGTTTGCTCACAGATATTTAATTTTAAAATCTGTATTATTTACTTCCTTGGAATCTGAAAATAAAAGTAGAACAAAAATTGAAATGTCTAAGCATTTTTGGCATTAAAAGCGAGTGATCTGAAATGTTAGCCAGACTATAATTGTCTGATTGTAGTATACTGGTGCAAATGCTCTCTGAGATGTCCTCTTGCGTCCAGTTGGGAAAACAGACTCTTTAATCCAGAAACAGTCCAGATTTGGATTAGAATAAACTTGGGAATTTGAAATGTCTTTTCAGGATTTGAAGGGGCATTGGTTTAGTACTTCTTGCTTTTAGAACCTTTTACAATATCATGCAAAGTAAAACTTGATCATCCCTCTTTAAAGCCACCGACAAATACAAGGTCTGCATGAAACTCCTGCAATAGGCCAAACTATATAAGTGCCTTATTACATAGGGTAAAAATTTAAACTTGTGAAAACACGTATTTTCAACAAATATTGGGCAGGACCTCAGCTTACTTGGAGAAAAGTTCTGTTGTGAATTTTTGTGGGAAAAGAAAAGCAGCCCAAGCAAAGAACCACTTTATTGTTCACCACCCCGTAATTTCTTTTTCTTTCTCTTCCTTTTTTCTCTTGCAGAATGCCTCTCAGATATTTGGACAGAAAACCACAGCTGATGGGCACACAGCCATAGTTTTCTCCATAGTGAGTCTCTGAATGTTATCTGATCAGGTAAGTGAAACTGAATAAGTCTGTACTTATTCTGTCCTTACCCTGTCTAGCTGTTATGAAATATGAAAGAGTAAAGGAGTAAAGCTGTAAATGAGTGAATTCTACAGTAGATAATAGTGGACAGTTTTGTGTTAGTTTACTGTTTCTGTTACAGTTGAAAATCTGCCTTGTGCTGGTTGCTACAGCATAATGCTGTCAACAGGAAAGCAAGGCGATGTCACAGGTTGCAGTAGATGCTGATGGTTTGGAGGCTGTAAGTTTTGTGCATGTTCATAAGGGTAGGGAACCCCAGCAATGAAAATGAAGGCCAACAGTTATGTCTTTGCAAGTGGTATGTTGTCAGATTTTGATGGAACTATCTGAAAGACACTTGGTAATGAAATGTAGATGATATGCAGCCGCACTGGGAACATCATCAAAGCTCTGAATGTGCTCATGTCTGCAAACACTGATGCTCAGAAAATAGATGTGTACAATCCCCTCATGCAAGAAGGCTGGTGCAGGCATTTGTGTGCATACACAGGGATGAGTGTGTTCAAATATAATATAAAAGCATGTTTATAATGGCTATTTTGGTGAAAACTGAATTCATCTGCCACTTGAGAGAGCAGAAGTCAAACTGTGGCTTCAGGACTTGAGAGCAATGATAGGCTGCCTTCTGACACTGTTGCCAGTCTCACAACATCTTCATGACAGTTTTGCTGTAACTTTAGCTGGTAACTTATGCTAAATACAGAAATTTGTGTTTTAGAGCTGAAGAGTTCTGCTCAAGAGTGAAGTAATTTTATTATGTTGATGTAATGAGTGCACCAAATTCTGCTAGTTTTACTTGTGAAAGCATTTTAAGTGAAATTGTTAATTTCCATTTGTTTTTCCCTGATGTCAAAGAAATGCTGGCACAAAATGTACATAATGGTTTGGTGCAAGGCCAAAGCATTAGGAAGTGTGGTAAAAATCAGGTTATTTACATGACTGCCTCAGTTCCTTTTTTCCCCCCTCTATCATACCTGGTTGTTATATGCATCAGGTGCAAGCTTCTTGTAGGTAGGTGCCATCAGGGTTGACAGATTCTGCAAATTGGATTCTAGCTTTTCTTCCTGTTAGGAGATAAAATAGAATTCAATGACATTTCCAAACTGTATGTCTGGGATCCAAGAAATTAGGGTCTTTATACAATTACATTTACACTGATAGTTTTGTAAAGGCCTACACCATTATAATTCCTGTTTGGACAGTAACTGTTGTGAATCTCCTTTCACTTTTATTATTCCGCAGCCCTTAAGGGAATGAAGTAGTTACAGCAGAGTAGTAGGATTTTTGCAAGAGCACATCATACACTGTAATCATAATTTGTTTTATATGAAGAAGAATCACATTCTTCATTGTGGAGATGTTTTAGATTTAAGTGTGATAATCTTCATTATTTTCCCTATTGGAGTTTTGTGAAAATAATACCCTTCAGAAAGCTTGATAGAAATAACATCAGAATGGTCCATCAAGTAAATCTGGCTAATTTAGGGGTTTTGCACATTGCAATGACAGCACTTTGACACACTGAAATATCTTTACATACAACAATTTAAAAATATTTTAATATTTCAGCCTTCAGAAAGTTCCCGGTTCTTAAGCAATGAAGAATCATGAATGTGTCCAGTAACTGGGGATATGGAAGTAGGAAGGACCACACTTTTTACTCTGTAAGGTGTACACTCTTTAAATAAAGGATTCTTTAAAAATAAAGAAATCTAGTAACATACTCGAGAGTTGTTCCCCATCCTCTCAGGATGAGAATCCCAAATTCAAAACCTCACCTGTACAAGGCCCTTACTATTAATTTCAAGTGCGTAAAGAACAGTGGCATACTGGAGTGACATACTTGGTTTTAGGTGTGTTTGTCCTTTAGGACGATGGGAATAACTGAAAAAACAGGTTTCAGAGAGGCATGTGTTTGGTGCATTAGAAGTTTGTAGCTCCTACTGTGGGACTATATCCTAATTTGTGACTCTAAAATGACATTATGAAATTGTGAAAAAACACGTGACCTTGTGGCTGCTGCCAGAGTTTGGAGCTTTTGTATAGCCTGTAGGTTACCATTTGTTAGTGTAACTTTTAGTTTTTATTAGTGAGACTTGAATTTGTGCTAACTGAATTTGCATATGCTGGCCAGAATCCAGACTGGGCCAATGGAGCTTCACATGACTTGCTGGAGCTTTCCAGGAGTTGCAGTCATAACTTTAGAGGTATTTTGTGTCCAGACTAAGGTCAATGTTTATTCCTCTGACTTGCTCTAAACATTTGCCAGTTTGCTGTAACACAGTCCAGTCTGGAAATGTTTAGTGGGGCAGGACTGTAGAATGAGTGTTCGTATCCTCCTCTTCCTATTGTCCTCTCACAGTTTCATCATGTTTGTCTCCATTGAACCAGCCTGCTCTGGTTCCCAGTTGCAGTGTTATGTGCCATTGGCTGGTAAACCTTCCACTGTGCCACTGGGGAATGCCCAATTGCAGGCATAATACAGCCAGAATTATTCAGGCCATGCCCTCTCCTCTAACTGTGAAAGCCTGCAAACATGGTTTCAAGTCTCAGGGTTTTTACCAGCTGTCAAAATTTGGACAGTCAATTCAGCTGGCTCAGTGACTGGGATCAATAGTTTTTGACTGGCAGTTAATTACTCTACTTGTACACCATCCAGGGAGGCCTCTGGCCCCTGCTCTCTTGTACTGTATGTCTGTTTACAGAGTGACAGAAAACATTTCCTTGCAAATGAGGCTCATTTTAGAAATGGACACCAACCTCTTTTGGGTCATCCCCCATCAGCTTAAACTTTCTTGGAATCTTGCTTCTGGCAAACTTACAACCATTGTAGTACATGCTCCAGGAGCAACCAAAGGAAAATGAAGCACCACAAGTTTCAGGGTCCAGCCCTTGGCATGCACAAGTCCGTCTAGAAGATAAGAGAATACAGCTGTTAGCAGCAGCCAGGTCACCCTGGGGCACTCCCGCACTGAGCATCGGTATTGTGCCAGCTCTCTGGGGAATCAGGGATACAGATCCTCTTCCATCAGTAAAAAACAAAGAAATTAAAGAGGGAGGCATGCACGTTATAACAGAAGAATGTCTCAGAGTGAATAATGTCATAGTACAAAGCAGGATCTATGAGGTTTCTACGCTTCTATGAGAAAGCTGGCTTTGCTCAGAAGAGGGTACATGTGTGTAGTGCCTTGTTAGGTACTAATATTGATGGCACCTGAGGAGCTTATGCTGATGGCACTGTAAGAATGTGGGAGCCCTTTGAGAGGGACTAAGCAGTAATTCCTGTAATATTACTCTACCCATGAAGCCAAAGTAACATACAGGGATGTATGGTAATTTTGGTCTAAATGTTCTCTCTCAGAAAGGTATGGGCAAACAATATAGTGCAATTTCTTTAGATTGAGGCTGGCTTCTCTAGGCTTACATTATGATGTATTGCATCTAGCTTTTATTTCAGGGTTGAGGTATCTGCTATCTTGGCCCTTGCTGAGATGGTTCACAGCTCTGGGAAGATGTTTTTCCCCATTTATAAGAATATTTAGTTTGCTTTTCTTAGAAGGTTTGTGGGCTTTCAAACCACCTGAAATAGCTGGGAAGGTTATATGTGTTTCAGGGTAATAGCATGAGCAGAAGTGCTGGGTCTGAGACTGAAGATGGGGCTGCAAGTTTGGTGAGCATTCCCTTTGCTCCACTTACTCTTCGTTTAAGGCGCACCGCCGGTTCGTGAGCGTGCCGTACTTCCTCAGGGTGTCAGTGAGTTCAGAGTAGAGCTTATCAGCCAGGCTTGTTGGGATTCCCTCCCAGACCAGGATGAGAATGACGATCACGGCTGTCTCGCAGGTGTGGCCTGCTCGCTCGCGCACCAGGCAGAGCAGCTTTTCCTCCTGACTGCTTCTGCGGACTACCTGCATGCACAGCAACACACACCCCAGAGCCCCAACACAAACGGTGCATTTCTTAATGGGAAGAGCAGGAGAACAGGAAACCTCAGCATTAGTGCACGAAGAGGGAGGTTACTTCTGCTTTTCTCTTCCTCTTTGTTCCTGGCAGCTCAGTCCGTTTCTCATTTCGCGATAATAGGCCAGGGCTACCCTGTCTGTTTAATGAAGCCAACTCAAAGAGGTTGACTGATGGCTTGGAAAGCCACAGTGGTGGAAAACAGCTTTGTAAAGGTATCCCCCGTGCTGATGCAGCAGGAATGCTCTCCTGAATCCGTGTTATGGTTGTGGCCCAGTCTGATTGGTGAGCAAAAGGAAGTGAGCAGTGAGGTCGTCTCCCCGCACAGAGCTGGATGGTGGACACCTGTGCTTAGGGCAGGAACCATGCAGGGAAAGACAGGCAGGTAAGGAAGGGACCAAATATCTGGACATGGGAGCCCTCTCTCCTTCCAAACTTAAGCAGATAAACTTGTAATCAATCTCACAGTTTTGTGACCTGCTTTTACTACATACAAATTACAGTGATGAGAGGAAAGCAGTAGATGTTTTTCAAATGAAACAGCATCCTTCCAGTAGCATAAGCACTAAGAAGCATTTCTGAAAAAAAAAAGGTGCAGTATGGCACACATAAAGACTATAAAAATGTATCAGTTTTTCCTCATCCCATCTTTCCCTAGTCAATCCAAACCACTCAGTAATCTGTGCCAAAGTACAACAGTGTCTGATAAGAGGGTGTCCCAACACCTCTCTCAGACTGGGAGTCCACATCACAGTGGTGCGCTAACTAGACTAACTTTAAAGCTAAAATTAAACAGCAATGAAAATGTCTAGCGTTGTGAATCTTAAATCTAAGCAAAAGTGCCTTCCTTCTTAGGCTTTCATACCTTTAAGCCAAATTTTATTCTTGCTGTTCTCTGTGCAACAAGTAAATGGAGTGAGAGACATGTGGGAGCAAGCTACAGGCACCCTGTAGTGCTGCTGCCATTGTGTTAAGTTTCATAGTGTCAACTCACAGAAGGTTATGTCACTGCTGTCACCTTACATGAACTAGATTAATTTGTGTACATCACTTACCCATTTAGCAATTGGACATCCTTGAGAACTTTTGCCTTCTTTCCCAGTGTAGACAACCCTCTCAATCCTTATAGCTTTACCCTTCTGTCCAAATCTTAAACAAACAAAAATATGTACAATAAGATTTATTTGGTTCTGCGTGAACACTGAAAAGATGGAGAACGTTTGTCAGTCTTATCTTAGAAAAATAAACTATGAATTACAGGCAAAGATGTGCAATGTGGTTTATCTTGCTGATTTTATTAAAGTGGTGTGTTGATATATTAAAAGAGGCAAATGTCTTTAATCACCACAAATAGGTAAAATTTTTCAATATCATATTAGTATTCTCAAACATTTTAACTATTTCTTTAGAGCATTTGTTAGTAGATGACATTAAAAAGTGGATTAAAAAAAGAGGTATATTGGTGAGGAATTTTATATTTTTCTTTCTGGGTTAAAGTTTTTTCTCTGAAATGAACATAATTAAGTTGTCATGGAACAGCTGGCATGGAGTATTCACTCTACTAATTTTCTGTGCTTTCTCTGGCTTAGATACAGTGTGAATCAGTTAAGTCATGATTAATTTGTATCATATCTATTTCCTTTATCATCTGCTCATAAATTGTTACTTATTTACTTCTACCTGACTTCCGTACTCCAGTTAGGATCACAAGGTGCCCTCAAATGACATTTGTGGGTGTCTTTCTGAGACCAAGGTGGACAAGCCCAGCTGAAGCATTTAGTCAAGGTGATTATGCTGTCAAGGCAGAATCTAGCTCCATGTGCAAGCATGGAGATCAAATGGGATCCACTTCCCGTGTCCTCTAATGACCCAGGTGGAAATATGTGGCAACCACCAAGTGAAGCAATCTTGAATCAACAGCAAGTGTCAGACCTGTTATTCTGTTTCCAGGGACCTTCTCTGGGGGTGCCCACCTTCTGAGCCCTGGAGCACCCCAGGTCTCAGGGGAGGCGCAGAGGTAGAAACTGCAGTGACTGCAGCGTGACAGACTGAGCTGCCATGGTGGCTCGGCTGAATGCTGGGGACTGGGCAAACTGCACTTCCATCACCTTTTCTTGAATTCTCCCACTCTCACTGGCCTTACTTTTTTTCTTTTTAGTAGCCAAGTGTGGGGACTAAATCATAGTCTCCTTGTTCTTTGCCTGTTACCTAGAGAGCCATCATGATAGTTCCTTCCTGTTATGGAACCATTTAATGATGCCTTGGGAACTTCTGACCTTTTCCCCCTCTTGTTTTTACACTAAAATCTTGGGGACATATTTAAGGGCCAGTATTTGTATTTAAACTTTTGTCCTGTCAAGGAAATGAAAAATGCTTAATTTTAGATGTGATCTCATTGTGAAGTTTCAGTGTCACAGGAAATTACACGAATAAAATCAAGTTGTACTACACATGTTCTGCAGGCAACTGTTAGGTCACTTTTTCCTTCTCAGGCTTGGATGTTAGTATTTATTTGTTTCTTTAATTAACCACATTAAAAAAAACACACACAAAAAAAAAACAAAACACATTTTTAACTCTTAACATTTTCTATCAATTTTCTAATCTGGATTGCAGGACAACTGCAGATGCTTTTACAGAAATATCCTGTACATTACACACTGGAAATGAAATGGACTTTGTCTCAAATAGTTTTGTCACAAAGGAATTTGTGCCTGATATTTGTCATGCTTGCTTTCAGGCCAAAGCTGATTGGCTTTAAAACTGGAACAACGCTCACTGAGCATGAAGTAGGAATTGGGAGAAGGAAGATGTAGAATGTATGTAACCACTGTGGATTCTGCAAGAAATTAGTTCTGGTGTAGCTAAAATATTAATTATAAGTCTAAATCCAAATCCTGGTTTGTGTAGCAATGCTGATACCTTAAAAGTGCTTCAGTTGTGAATAGTGTCACCAACTGCACACATATGCTTGAGTATTTTTATAGTGAAGGTGCTGCTTCTTTTTTTTTTTTTTTTTTTTTTTAAAACTTAGAGATGCAAAATTAACTGTTGAGGAATTCTGGAGTTCTTCAGTCAGGGAATCACACAGTTCTTACCATGTGAACAGTTGAAAACTAGCCATTGTTCAAGTGGCTAGTGTTATACTCTCCTGAACTTAAGTGAGAAGATGCACATTATCTATATAGTATCTCAGGATTTCCTTCTGCCAACATGAAATGCAATTAAATGGAATTAAAAATAAAGGCAGAAGCTGAGGTCAATATTAAAGATGAAAAATTCCATTCCAAAGTAAAAGAAAAAAAAAAGTGAAAATAGTTTTATCTCTAATAATTGACGTTATGACATGAATAACTTTCTTCTTTTATTTATTTGTAAATACTAAAGAGTTAACCAGTCAGTAAGAACTCTGGAGCTAACAAGTTGTAAAGAGCTTCTCCAGAGTGTGTGTTCACTCTTCCTCCACAGAAAAAAGATGATTTATGTAGCTTTACATGCATTTGAGCTACTCTAAAAGCTAAAAACAATTATTCGGGCAAGCCCTGCCCAGGAGTCACAGGGAAGGCAATACTAAGGAAGAAAAGGGACCTTAGGACTTAGAGGTAATGTGAAGGGTTTAATAGGCTCTAAGTGGCCCATGGTTGTGCGGTGATGAGCACAAGCTAACAGACCTTGCTAAGAAATGGTGCTCCTTAGGTCAGACACAGCACTGCAATAATGGCCACTTGCTTTTGGTTCTGCATCTAGCTGGAGCTTCACTGCAGTTCTGGAATCCAGATTAAGGTACTAACAAATCCAATTCCCATCTGTCTGAGGAGCTTTTAGTTTGCTTCCTTCTTCAGAGGGGAACTGCATTCCCAGATACCTCTAAAAATCTGGTCATTATTGTGTGCCCACCAAAAGCTAAAAGTAATGCAGAATTCACAGTGCAGAAGACACTTTTCTGACAGCTTTTAATTTAAATATCTTAGGCTGGTGGTTTTTGTGCTTACACAGTTTTTAAATAGCACAGATCATGTATCCTATGCCTTTAAAAATTCCCAGTTTGGTTGGCACTGATATAATAAATACATGATGGGATGCCACATGGTAACAGTGTCCACAATCAAGATAAGACTGGGTTTGTGCAATACTACAAGGAAAGGGGATGTTTTTTCACAAAACTATATATTGATTCTTGGGTTGAAATCCCATCTAACAATTTTGTGGCACTCCTCTGGATGTGACAGATTTAGACGTAGCCCTTTAGGGTTGTATTATATATTCAGTAATTTGGTGAGGGGAAACTAATGTTGAAGTCTGGTATTCTGCTCTTCATCCTCTTACTGTGCTGGCATTCTCCTTCTCAGAGGGAACCACCAGCTCCATGCCTACTTTTGCAGCCACTGCCAACTGTCCTGCTTGGCAGGCTGGTGTATACTTGTTCCGGCTTGGCTTTGCTGGCGTCCATCTCAAAGTGCACAGCCTGTGCCAGCCAGCAGACTATTAGCCCTGTCAAATATTGTGACTCTCTGGTGAATAGCACAGTGCGTAATGTTGGCAACACTGGAGTAGCTAAGCCTACAAGTAATTACTTGATTTGCAGTTGTTTATTTCTTTATGTGCAAAAGCTGGAAAAATTCTGACATCCACAAAAGGATAAACGTTAATCTGCTCTGTGCCTTTGCACTAATTACCTTTCTTCCATGATTTCTCTAATAGCTGCCACATTAGGACCGGCTCCTAGATGGGTATAGAAAGGACCTTCATCTTTTTCAATAATTTGCTCTGTTTAAAACAAAATAAAGGTTATTACTTCGAAGCTTAATTCTTTCATGTAAAATGTCACATTGCAAAGCTTACATCTAGCTTGTTGGATTACTGCTGTATGGGTCTGGGGTCAGGGTTTTTAAACACTTAGGTGTAAAGTATGGCCACACAATTTGTACAGGACACGCAAAGCACATGGCTAATCCTGCAGACAGCCGTGACAGGGACTGCGTGTCTTCCGCTAGCACAGTCATTTCATGTCTCAGGCTCTACACTGAAATTCAAAAGGCGTTTTCCTGTTATCAACAAACAATTGTTTCTCCTTCTCCCATTTCCTCCTCTCCCAGCATTTAAAAAGAGGGATAAACGGGATAACAATGGTAAATACTGATGGTACAGAGCTGTACAGTACTTGTTTTTCAGCAGACATATTACAGTGTAGGAACCTACAGCTTGAGAAAGTGGCTAATAAGGTTACACAGAGAATTCCTGCCACCCACAGAAAGACTGTGAAATGAAAAGAAAATAAAGTTTGCTGAAAGAAATCCTGCACAAGGCTTGATCAAAAAGCTTTTATGCTAAGCATGTGGCCTCAGTTTTCTTTGTGTAGGTAGGACCATGCCAGCAGTCACAATATATGCTATATGCTTGGTTTGATAGCAGGAGCCAGGCACCAGCAGTGAGAAAGGAATGGCCAGGTTCTGCTTGGGATCAGTGTGGTGGAGCTGTGCTGACTAATGTTTGAATGCTGCCTTTATGCTTTCTCCCATGCTGACTCCAAGGCCTGGATGAGGTGGTGCTGCTCTTGAAATCGAGCCTCAGGAAAGGCATGCTATAAACTTGACCATGTCAATGGGGGAATGGCTTAATTTAATCTTCCTAAGGACAAGTATTGATAGGAAACAGCAACAGACCTGTTGATTACACTGTGGCACCAAGTTCTTTAAAGACGACAGAAACTTAAGTTTCATGCTTCTTTATTTCCTACTGTCTGCTAAGACTGAAGAATTAAATGCAAGTGGAGGGTAAGTTCTTTTGCTTAGTCAGTGGTTTCGGTACAAAATAGGGAGAATAAGGAAATGATTGCCAGAAGAATTTGTGCTAACTGTATGGGAGAAACCATATTAAAAAACCCAACAAACAACAACTGTGTTTTCAAAAAACATACATTTTAGAGGTTGCTTCTTATAAAACAACATGGAACAGCATGGAATTGGCTTCCAGTTTTCTTCCTTGGAGTTTCAGAAATACACTATCTCCTGTTTTGTTCCCATAGAACATCTCTGAGACATAGCTCCAAGCATTTGAAAAGGCAAAAAGGTCCATTTTGCAATTCTGGAGGAGCACTGATTCAATTTTCTCCTTTATAGTTGGTACAAAATCCAAGTAACTGAAACTATAACATGGATTTTTATTTTCTTGCTCCCCTTTCTGTTGCTGAACCTTTTGTCTCAGCCTGAATAGTTTATCTGATAAAGTCTAAAAGTGCCCATTAGACCTGACTACGTGCAGTGTCAGTACTGTATGGAAGCTTGGGCTTGTGGCCATGCCTGTCACTTTGCTTTCCCCTGCTTTATTTTTCCAGTTTTTGGAGACTGGGTACGCCTATGAAGAAATACTGAAGGTCCTCCTCACTGCTTTTTTAGTGCTGATTGAGTAGCCTCTCTACGAAACTGCTGACCTCTTTAGCCTTACAGAAAACAAGTGAATAAACTTGCAACAAGTGAGGAATAATCCAACAGCTCTTTTTTTGCTTAGGCTTTACTGAGGGGAAACTTCAGTGATTTCACTGTTAGAGCAAAAAATGGCATAAGGATCTTAAGTTTTGGACCCAGGATGTGTTTTATAAATGCTGTATCTAAGCTTGACAAATAAATTAGGTTATAAAGTTATGAGCTACTTTTTATCAGTATGTCATTATGTGTCTGCTGCTAAGGGAGAATGGATGTGAGGCCATAAACATTCTGACTGAAAAATCAAATAGGTAATTGCTTTATGAAATAATGAGAAAGGGCCCATGTATAGTGTTGGTAAGTAGAGTAGGCATAAGTGTATAAAATTCCAGTTTTACAGGTCTTCACTAATTACTGTTTAAAAAAAACCATCCAAAAACATCTTCCAACAAAAACATCCAACTAACCCTGTGATCCCAACTTGAAGGCTCATTTCCTTCCTGTGAACTAGTATGTTTTTAGTACATCTCAGCACTTACCAACACAGCTGCAAGATGGGAAATCATACTGGGTTTTGGCAGGTGTGTCCAATAAATTTTTTACAGGAGTATCCAATAACTTGGAAGGCGAGTCTAAAAAATTATTAAGAACAGTTCCAGCTGTTCTTTTGGTTGGGGTTTTCTCAGCAGGCAAGTTTGCTTGTTGATCTAAGATTGGGATCTGAGTGTCAAAATCTGCAGCACTGGTATTTCTTGATAGGATGGTAATAGGGCCTGCTGTTTCAACCTTCACATGTTTGGGTGATTTGATAGTAAAAGTCTTATGATCAAACAGTGATTTGACCTGGATTTGTTTTAGCTGCTGTTCCATTGTCTCAATGATGCTCTTTTGTTGCATGTTCTCGCAGCCAAAGTGCTGATTCTCTTGTTTAATTGTTTTTTTCCACGTTTTATTTTCCAGCTGTCCAGCTGATGGGCGCATGCAGGCATTAGACTTCGTGCCAGCCTCAATTTTTATAGGCTTGCGTGCTGCACAGGGACCAGTCTCAGTCTTGGGTTGCTGGTATGCTTGTTGCTCCTGTTTTTGCAAGAGATGCCACCTTAGAGCAGCATGCTTTTGAAAATCCTTAGTGGTCTGGGACTGCAAATGACAGCCCCTCTGGTCTTGGGAGTGTGGGGCAGTTTGGCTCTGTGGTAAGTACTGCTGAGGAACCTGTGGAGCTTGTTTGCTCGGGAGGTCTTGGTTCAGATTAGCACCATAGCATTGTGATGGCTGCAGTGACGGCAGCTGTAAAACTGAAGCTTGTTGTGTCTGTTGCTCTTGTTCTTGAAAACAGTGATTTGCATCTTGCTTTGAGGTCAAGTCATTTGAAAAATACTGCACATGTTGCAAGTCCTGCATTTTGTTGGCTCCAAAGCATTCCGTATTTGTGGTGCTTCCTTTTTTCTCTGAGATCAAGTGCATGTTGTTTGGGCATGAGTGCTGGAGACTGGTGTTTGCCTTCTGAGTGTAAAGGGGAGCTTTGTTTTTCATGGTATGCACCTGCTCTAGGCCTAGCTGAGGGTTAGGCCGTGGGAATGCATTTGATTTAACGTAGTTATTCCCAGTTTGGAAACATTCCTCTGCTTTAAGCTGATTGAAGGATGTCCTGTCTAGAAGCTGCTCAGCATTGCTTTCGGAGTGCGATATGGTTCGGGGTAGGCCTTTATTTTTCATCTGCAGAGACTGCTGCTGGTTTGGGGTTATCTGCGGACTGCATGGCAGTTGCACCTGGCGTGACTGTTTTTGGAGCATCTGTTGCAAAATGTGTGAATGCAAGAACTGCCCGTTTTCCCCTGGCTGGGGGTTCAAGTGCTGCTGTTTCAAGGGGGCCCCTAAAGGCTGTTCGGCTTGTTGTTTTTCTGGTCTTTGCTGGAAATGGAGCTGCTGTGGAGGATGTTGGTGCATTTGGGACTTGAGTAGGGAATCCACCTTTGTGAGCTGTGGCTGTGGTGAGTGTTTCTGGAACGGCAGCTGTTGGTCAGCTGGGGGATGCGGCTGCAGCTGGGAGCTCTCACTTTTGTATAGCGAAGGAAGCTGTTCCTGTTGCATTATCTTCTGGCTCTGGGGCTGTCCTGAAGGCCCCTTTAATGAATCAGGACTTCCAGCAAACTGTTTTGTATAGACCATTTGGGCTGTGTTTGGCTGGCACTGAAGAATTGATCGCAGTAATACTTCGCTGGGCTTTTGGGGAGGCGCTCTCTGGCGGAACTGGGTGGAAACCAGCTCTATCCAGGCTGGTTTTGAATAACGTTGAGCCTGTTGGACAGGCTCTTTCACTTGGTCCTTTTCTTTGTCGGGAGGAATCTCAGGTTCTCTCTGTCCTGGGAAATGCTGATAGCGTTGGTGAAACTCACCCTCACTTTGGCGCACTTGTAGGTTTTGGAGCGGAGGTTCTGACGCCAGCGTCACTTCTTCGGGGCGCTGCTGAATTGAGGCAGCCACAGCTGTTTGTGAGTTGCCGTCACTGACATGTTGTTGTGACATTTGTGCCTGCTGCAGAAGTCTCTGCTGAGGGTGAAGTTGTTGCTGACCGAGGCTGGGACTTTCTGACATTGGTCCCTCCTGTTGTCCTTCATTCTTTAGCTCCCCAGGAAGAGTTTCATCACATCTCTTGTCATAGGAATGGTGTCCTTCTTGCACCACAGTGGACAGTGCACTGTTCATTTCTGGAGCAGGAGTAGAGGAATCTTTGTGAAACATTGAGTTCTGTGTAAAAAAAGCACCATTATTTTCTGCTTGCTCAGAGTACTTTTCCAGAGTGGTACTCTGAGATTGCAGGTTACTGCTGGAACTTAAAGAGAGGTCTTGATTGGGAACCTGCCCTATGCTTCCATGAACATTACTGTTTCCTACAAGTAACTGGTGTGGATCATAGCCTGGAATCTGTTGCTGTAGCGGTTGCTCTGGTTTCTGAAGCAAACAGCTACCTGGCAATACAGGTGGTTTACTGGAGTCTTCTGTGTTGTAGACCTCAGTAACCACTACAGCTGGCACTTGAGGCAGCTCAGAGTTTGAGGTCTGTGGGGAAGTGATCTGCCCTGAGGTATGGGATGAATGTGTTGTCTCATAGGACAACTCATTAGTAGCCTGACTGGTAATGGCATTGATTTGAGATGTGTTCTTCTGCATTGCTATGGAAACATGTTCTGGATAATATTGAGAGAGTGTTTTCTCCAGGAGTTCACCATGCATGCTTTCCATGGATGAGGCAGAAACTGTAGCACCATTAGGCATTGGCACTGCCTTGTTCTTAAGTAGTAAGACAATGTCCCTGTTATGCCAACGAATGTTTTCCTGCTCCTGCTCATCCTGAATCAGGACGTCATGAAGGTTTTCTGAACCACCACTGTTGTATCTTGTAGACAGCATCATATCTGAAGCTTCATTTTCTTGTATTGTAAACCCTTCAGGTTTCTTCTCACCATAACAATTGGACACACTTGGCTTTTCATTATTGTCCTCTGGCTCAGTTTTTTCTCCGTTTACCTCTTTGTCTTGTTTCACTTTCTTGCTCTCGTGAAGTCCATACAGAGAGGGCTCACTAAAAGTGCGTTTTATCCCACCATTTTGCATATATTTGGAATACACTTTCTTGTCTTGTAAAAGGTCGGGGCTAACGCGGTTGTTTGGACTTCTTTTTGGGTGGGGCACTCCATAGTTGCTTTTAGTGAGTAGTGGTTTGTGACCTCCATTTACTTTGACTCCAGGCCTCTCTGTTGCTGGACTTCCATTCTGTAGCTTCACCGCAGGAGGCTCTGGCTGGCACACATGAGAAGGCTGTGGTATTAGAAATGGACTCAATCTATTGCTGTCAACATGGTTGGTTCTGTCCTGTTCCATCTGGCCTGCTCCGGGGCCATCCACGAGGCTACCCTCTGAACGTATCTGAGAGAGAAAAGAAACAGGACAGAATCTAAGTTAATTTTAGTTTCCATTGATGGATAGCCAGTTACAAACAGTTCCTGCAGCACTCAAGCACCCATTGCCCTGACTAGCCCACATAAACAATGAGAGCTTGCAGGCTCACCTGAGGAATCTTTCACTGTCCTATTGCATTTTCCAGCCCCATGTCTCACTTTTTCTTAAAGGCTTATTCTTCAAGATGAAAAGAGAGTGAAAATACAGAGTGGCTTCCTTACCCCCATTTAACACACAAGCAGATACTTTGCCAAGAAAAATATCTCCTAGCCATGAAAAAAATATTTGCTGCTTCTGAATTATTTGCATAGACTCCTCTGTCATCACATTTTGTCCTTGGTAAGGCAGAAAGTTAAGCTGAAACCATGGTTCCCAGACTTTGCGCTAATCCCTTTATTTGATTAAGTGTGCCAAACCTCTTTTGTCTGACTTGAAGGATTATTGCCACCAAGTTTGTCAGTTAGAGGAGAAAACCTCTTTTTTTTTTTCTGTCCTCATCTGACAGGCTCTTTTAAAATGGATATTCCTAAAGACCCAAGTGGCACAGTACACATTAGAAAAAGCCATGCTTGACTGATGTCCATAGGAACTCTTACAGTTCATCAACACCTTGGTAACGTTGACAGAAACAAACTGAGTGATTTCTGGAAGGTTTGATGGAAGTGGGATTTACATATAGACATCATGCATGGCTTAAACTATGCTCTTAGGTTTTGAACAGCTCCTGGAGCCAGGATTTTTTTCTTCTTTGTTTGGATGGAAAAATCACATTTTCTCATATAGTCTTTATATTTTAGTTACAAAATGAAGTTTTTAGCTGGATGTTAGTACTGACAATATGCAGTCAACAAATTCCATATAATGACAAGCTAATCCTGTCCAGATGGATCTTCCCAGGATTCACAGTCCCAGTTAACAGAGATAAAGTCCTTGTTTGACTCTGCTTGTAACTTATTCTTTGTTGGCTTTATGGTTCTCCTCCAGTCACAAATGACAGAAGACAGGCTGATAGTGGGTCTTACAGATGTGAGTTTGCACAGAAAAAGTTTGGACATATACGTGTCTTTGTTCTGAAGCTTTTATTTTTAGTTTGCATGAAGGGGAATCTGACCATTTCTTCATTACCACATCCCTGGTTGGACTGCCAAAATAGGAGAAACACTACATGTGTCTGGTATGGCCAATACACAGGAAGAACTAGTATGCTGAAGAAATTTTCCCATCATGGTTGCTCTGCTTTTGTATTTATCCTACATTAATATTTTTTGTATTATTAAAATGTGATTTTAATGTTATTTAAATGTAAGTTACAGTTTACAGTGCAGTTATTGCCTAAGTTAATATGATTCTAAAATGTTTTTATAAGTAATATTAATTCATTAAATTCATTGCATTCAGCAGAATTACCACTTGCAGCTCTGATTTCAGCAGCAGGACAATTCAAATGTACATTTTGATTAGCAAGCATCTATATGGTGACTTGTATTCACTTCCTCCATATCCTGAACTTTTTAGATTTACTTTTGACCTGCTGAAGTTTTTTTTTTCTTTTCTCCCTTTACTCAATTTATGTTTTGTATGACAGAAGTAGAGAGTACTTAAAAAAAGTTTTTGCAGGGAAAGCTAAGAACAGGGAGATGGAAAAGAATGTTTGTCGATCTTGCCTATTCTTTGGATAAGGTAAGGCAGGCTTCTCCCCTTACAGATATATTTCAGTATATTTCCCATCCTAACTTAATCATACTACATGACATGAGCCTTTGCAGCTTTCCTGGAGAGATGATGTTCTATGTTTAGCAGAAAGCAGTGTGAAAAGAACTCCTCTATGTGTCATTCTAGGACAGGCAGCAGGATGATGCTTCCAGAGCGTCTCAAAAATAAAATGTCAGCCTAATTTTGGAAACCATTCTTTGCCTTCGCACCTTTCATACCTAAAACTGCAGGTGAACCACAACTCAGACATGAGTGTGTGGGCTGCTGTGTTTTGCAAGTGTGAAATGAAATAAAGTGAACCATAGTAATTAACACTGCTGTCAAGCTGCTTCTAAAAGATGTAGTTATTTTAAGAAGTTTAAGTCTGTGCAAGTGAGCCATGAGAAACTTTCTTTGGCCCTCAAGTCTGCCTTGCTGCTTCTGTTCTGGTGTATCCTGTGGGTTGCAACTAAATTCCTTCCAAGAATTCCCAGGCAACCTTTCTTTTCAGCATCTTACTGACAGGTAGAAACATCTTTTTGTTTAGAAGTGGGGACTCCCTGACTTCTCTAAACTTAGCTTGAAAATGCCTCAAAGGAGTACATCTGTAGTCCAGAAAAGAGTCACAGGTTCATCAAAACTGTTCTCAAAACCCACAAGGTTATCTTCACTGTGTGACATGGACTATCATTCACAGTATTCTCAAAGACCTCATGGTATGAATGAACCAGTTTCTCCTCCAGTGTAAAAGGCACCTGTGTTAGACATTCCAAAGAATGCAGGAATAATTTAGTTCTTTAAAATACAAAGTTAATCCATTAAAGTGCCAGATTTGCATTCTTTGAAATGCATGCAGGATTAGGGTGACTTTGCATTAAACTTCTTTCTCTCTCTGTCTACACTCAGGTATCACTATCCTCAAGTCACACCTTAGTACAAATCTTCCTCAAGCTGCTACAAATCACAGCAATAATTTGTAATGTAGAATTGGCAAAAGATGAATAGCAATGATACCTTTATTACCGGTTTTGATGGGGACACCGTGAAGATATTCTTACAGCTAACTACTAACTAGACCTGGCTGCTCCTTAATGAGTCTTTGTGGTCTTCCTTATAATTATTGTGGGGTGAAATTTCTGCCTCAAAGTAAATCTACCTTTCCCTAAATGTAGCAGTTAGTATTTTTTCTCTTTCCCATAACTGTATTTTATCCAGACCCTTTAGAAGCTCCATATATTTTTCTTCAGCTATAATTCATTAGAAATTCAAGTCACATCAACAGCATCTGTGAAACAATTACTGCACCTAGGACTGATTCTGCAGTCTAATCCATCATAATTATTACTGGCTTCTTTAAAGATGCCACAATGCGTGACTTAAATATAACACATTACTGTGCAAATGGATCAGCATCTCATCCCACCAATATGCATTCAAGTTATAATTCAGACTATCACTATTTAACTTCTTCAGATGCAATTGATATATGTGCATTTATTTCTTGCCACATATGGGGCATAAATGGGAAACCAGGTACTGAGCTGAGCAAGAGTTTGAGATTTTTTTGTTGTTTGTTTTATGGGCAAGTTTGGCGTATTTTTACTACCTCTTATGAGTACAGGAATACTGTGGAGCATGTTGTTAAGAGAACAGCAAATGTGTCTGCAGCAACAAATATACTCTAAGTTGTGTAATTTTCTTTCGTGGAAAGTCTTTCTTTACTTTTAGCCAGTTCTAGAGGTTCATACCCTGTTTTCTATAGCACCCACATCTGGCAATTTTGTGAATGCAGACCAGCTCAGATGAATGAATGGACAAATACACCCACTGCAAGGGAATACAGTCTTCTGCAAAACTATGCAAGATTCCCAGGAGAAAAAGTAGATGGGGGGATGCTGTGGTAGAATACTTGTGGCCCTGAAAGGATCAAAAAGCAGGATGTCAGATGGGTTGATTCCCCTTCTGGGGCTAGCTGGGATAGATATTTATTTCCTCAGAGGTTTTTCTCCCTAGCAGAAATGTATCTCCTCAAATCATGCCCTCAGCTGACTTGTGCTCAACTGATTATTAGGATGAGACTCAGGAAAGCACTAATAGGATACCTGGAAGCCTGTTGATGGCTCACTGGGTTGTTCCTGGAGTGCTGCCACAGCCTCCATCCTGCTGGCACCCTCTGCCACTGCCAGTGACACAGAGGTCTAAATTGCTCCCAGACAAGAAACCCCTGTAGCACTTTGTAGACAGGAGGTGAATTTACCTTTATGTCTTGCCAAATTCCAGTTTGGTAAATTATACTTTCTGCTTACACTCTCCTGCTCCTATTGTCTGTGTTCAGTAGTTGGCTTCACTGGTGATTTAATCTGCTATGTATTGTTATGTGCTGTTGTGCAGTTGCATCTTTCCTCTGAAGCTTATGTCCATAGCAAAGTGTTCTAATTCCTGAATTTCTGACATGTGAAGTTAAGGTGTTTCTTTTCCTATTTAAGAAATGAATGAAAATTCCAGAAAAGGTATGATTATTGCTAAGTAAGGACACATACCTGACATTATCAGAAAGATAAACTTTTGCTTTAAACCCTGAAATCTTCTGGATTTGCATACACACAAAATTGTTTCTGATTAACTCCATGTCAAAGGTTTCTCTTTTTTAACATTGGAACAAGATGTGTAAGAAGTTATAATGATGCTCAGCACCATGATTTGTAGCCACAAATTGTGGGATGTAATTTTTCTCTCGCCTATCTAAATACCAGTTGCTGCAGCTGTGCCCTGTGTTAACACCTGTAAACAGCTGCCAATGTCCCTAGAGGAGAAAAGATGAGCAGTTAACTCAGATGGATAATGGCTGACTTAACACATCAAAGCTCCTTATTCCTGAGACATTTTCATTATTGCTGGGATAAAAAGTTGAAAATTGTGGTATAGTTTAAGGATTTCCTGTATGTTTTGCACTTAAGCTACTCTAAGTTTATAGACTGAGAAACAATACAAACTTCCAATGGAAACTTAGGCGAGAGGCAAGACCGGGACAGATTCGAGAGATTGCATTCATACCCAAGGTGAACTGAGGCTCTAAACACCACAACATGCCCTAAGGATTTGCTCTGACCCTTACCGCATCACTGTTGCCCCACTGCAAGTGTGGTGGCTGAGGAAAACATGGTGCAACATCAAGGCAGATGCAGAGGAGGCCCCAGAAGGATAAGGCCACTCTGGTGTTAGCTGGGCTATGTGGCTTAGAATAAAGTCCTTTTGCGCTACATTCAGCTGTCCCTTCATTTGGATAGTTTGTTTATTCAGGGCATTAGCAATCCTTTGGAAAAAACTTGCATAAGGATGCCATGCCTTGCCTGTCCCTTGAAGTTTTTTACCTAAGGCTATATTTCTTTCTAAAGTACACATATTGCATACTTATTGTAGCTTTAAAGAGCAGTTAATGGGTTAATCTAGAAAGTCCTGAATGACACTGTGACTGTATTCTGCAGGAGGTCATATTACACGAATATAATTGTCTTCTCTGGCATTTACATCTATGATAATCTGTGTCAAACAAAAGAAAATACAGGATGGATAAAATTTGTTATCTAATTTATGGCTAATTTATCCTTAATTTACAGAGTGAAATGGTGACTAGCGAATATAGATATAAGCAGACATTAAGGGAATGAAGAGCATGGGATTTGTGACATATGAGGATTAATAATTCATTAAATCTTATCCAAGCCAGAAGCTTCATAATTCATGCATTTTGTAAATTAACTAGTGCTAAACCCCCCTCAATTTACTGACAGAAGTTCTTTCATTTTAGTGATACAATGGTCTAATTGCAAAAGCACTTGAATCAGTTTGATTTTTGACCTTAATACAGATGGCATGATAGTAAAGCTAAACTGGTCTGCACAGTTATTTCCCCTTGCTACATTATATAACCATCAACAAGACTTGATACTGAATGATACCCAGGTGTGAAAAACCACACTATTTTAACAAATGCATTAAATCAAGAGAAGTAAAAATTAAACAGCTCTACAATACAGGTGGAAAAAACAATTATGCAAAGGAAATTAACTAAGAAATATAAAATGCCATAAATAGAAACTATAATGTCACATCACAATAGCTCTCCAGTTTCTTTTTTTTTTTGTGATCTGTGTCCTATATAAACTTTGTACCTAACCAGAATACATAGCATTTCCAACAAAAGAATACAGCTCTTCAAGTAGCTGCCTGTAATGCCACCACAGTATGACCAGATTAGAAATGTTTCCCAAAAGGTGAAACTTTAGAACCAGGTTGGATTTTAGAGACAAAAGGACCTTCTTGCTGTAATAAGCAGATCATTCAAGATGAAGTTGGCACTTATGCTTGTTCTTGTCTGCTGTAAGCTGTTTTCAGTAGTTCTGGTTTGAAGTTTGGTGGATCCAGGTGGTTTATACTCACTGTTCCACAGAATTATACTGCTCTGCAAGTGAATCTGTTTGTCATTACCTTGGGTGCTGGTATGCCAGCATGCTCTAAGAGCAGCATTGCTCAATTGATCTTGAGAACTACCTCGACTATTAGACATCTTTAATAAATACAGGGAAGCTGAACTAAAACACACTTCCTTCTTGGCTGGTTTTGAGTGTCTTTGTATCTGATGATTGTAATAGAAAGGAATGGGAGTTACAGCCTTAAATGCTGGGGTGCTCAAATAAATGTGTGCTGAGTGAAATCCTTCTATGCCTGGATAAAATGAGAACCGTCTCTCATATGCCTTTGGACCAGCAAAATTGTTTCAAATTGTGACCCACAGAGGACGTAATTTGTGTAATTCCCCAGTGCCTGTGAATTCAACACTGTCAAACATGTTGAGGTTGGAAAACAGAACCAGGCCTCTTTGTTTTCTTCATATCAGTCAGTTATCATGCTAGGTTAGGTGTGGAAAGGCTGGGCAGTGTTATCAGAGGCACAACTGCTGCTTAGACCTGTTTTTGATTTCTGGAGAAATGATGTAATTTGAGGGATGATTTCCCTCTCAGTTTTCAGCTACCCCATGTGTCAAGTGGTAATGATGATCCTGGCTGCTGATTGAAATTAGCTCCCAGACAGCAATAGCTGACTGCTCTCGCTATTCCAGCCGAGCTCTGCAGTCCAGTGAGCCTCTTGTGAGCACGCCAGGATAAGCAAGCATTGGTGGCTCAACCGTCCTTCAAGGCACACTTGATGTTATCAACCTGCTGTTTAGGGAAGGTTACCAAGAGGTCAGTGTCATCATTATCTTCCAGTTTTTGTGATCTTTGTCCATCTGGCTTCAGACCTGGATATAAGCATGGATTTCTTGGGCTGATGACTTCCTAACGCTAGTCAAAGGTCAGTTATCCCTGATGATTTCATCACAGCTGCTGGCAGAGTGAAAAACCACTGGAAGGAAAAGGAGAAACCACTGGCAAGCTAAAGATTTCAGGGTTTCATTGTGTTGGGACAGCAACATTAGAAAATAAGAACAAAAACCATCCTGTTTGGCATGTGAGTGGAAGAACTGACAGAAGGGAGTAAAATGTTGTGGGCTGCAACGTCCTCAGAAAACCTATTTACTCATCTCTGTTTTCCATTATCCTTTGAACTTCAGATAGGAAGTTGGTCTCCTGGTTCTGTTGAAAACAGAATTTTTGATGAAATGCTGTTTTCTTAAATTTCTTCTCCAAAAGTTGAAAGTGAAGGTCATACTGAAAGGAGAGTGGAGACAAATCAAAGAGAAGGGTTGATGACTCCCAGGGTTATTCTGACAGGTGCTCCCGCATGTCCAGATGACAAAGCACAGCTTTCAGCCCCTTCACTAGCCTCATAGCCTTTACACCCCTCTACACATTCCTCCTCTGTTTTTCTCATGCTTCTGCCACGCCTAGGCTGGGATCCTGTAGTGAACTCAATTTTCAGCCACTCTGCTTTGGGAAGTGAGAGGCAGCACAGTGAGGCAGCTCCCACGCTATGCAGTGTACACAGCCTGCACTGATGTGTCCTGGGACAGGTGCTGGGGATCCCTGCCAGGGGCAGTGAGCCACGAGATACCTCGTGTCCATATGTGAGATGCTGCATGCCACTGCATGTCCTTCTGGGGATTTGCTTCCAGGCAGTGAAGGTGCAGAAGCTGAGCCAACACAAGAGTACCTGCTTTGAAAAGATCTTGTGTTGTTTTAATTGTTGTGTGATTTGATTTAAAAATGTGTTTTCATGCCCACTTGTGATGTAGTTTTATTCCTTCCAATTTGTGTCTTTCATGACTTACAAATCAGACCAATTGCTCATAAACACATGGGAAAAATAGGTTTGTCAGTACCCTGTTCCTTGGCTTCAGGGCAACACTAGCCAGACATATACTAGTCCACTGCAACCCGTTTTCAAGAGTCTCCAATGATGAGGGTTGCAGAATAACACAGTTACATGCAATACTTCATTAATCTTACTTATTAGAAAGCTTCTATCATTTAAAACATAATCCTAGATGGGCTCATCCCATCTGCCAGAGACATGCAGAGCAGGTTTTTTTCCTTCTGTGCTACAGCTTCTTTCTCCCTATGTAACTGAAGACTGTCATTAATGCTCCCCTCTTAGACAGAATAAACAACCTGGTTCGTGGCATCCGATCTCCTCCCCGGGTGGATCTATATCCATCCCATTTGTTCCCTGACCAGATGCACAGAGGTCACAAAGCAAATCCACAGTGTGTTCTTTGAGGGCATTATGCACATGCCACAGTCTGTTAGATTTTCTCCAAATTCAGATATTTGATATATACAAGCAGCAATAGTATGTGCCTATATAATCTTCCAAATACCTGTATAAATTACCTTGGCTTCCCCCAGTAACTAAGATCAGTTTTATTCCCTCACAGTATAAATCACACTGGAATCAACAGAACAGGCTTGTTACTTCTGAGAAACAAGCAGAGCTTTATAGAGGAGGTTGTTTCCTTAAAACCTGACTTCCGTTTGCTTAAGCCTGTGAGCTACTCTACAAACATCACTTCTGACTCCCACTGCTGCTGAGGCACCACAGAAGATAAGAATCTAATGCATTTTTAGAGGTCTATTAAAAGATGCTCCCTGGAGCTATGGTTGCCATTCAGCTTCTTTCTCCATTCGTGTGTGGTCTTCAGGAGCAGTCTTCATGTGGGTTATTGCAATCTACACAGAACAATGGCATGGATTATTGTGCTGAAATCCAAATCTGGGAAAATAGTTACAGTTGCCTCTCCAGATGTTAAAGAGATGAAAGACAAGGTGTTTTTGATGACCAGAGCCAGCTGACAACCTAAGAGGAGTCAGGATCTAACCTTGATAAAGGCACAATTCTGGGAGAGAAATGAAATGTGGGAGCCAGTGCTACCTTGCTATAGTTCCAGGCACACAAGAAAGCTTGGTGTGTGTGCTGTTGACATGCCCTTCAGTTTTAGGTTGAAGATGTGGGACTGTGTTTTCATTTTGAATATTCAGCATATAAGCTTGGAAAAAACTTGGTCATTGGCTAACCTTAGATAAAAGGTCCCAGGGCCCAAACAAATTGTAAGTCAGAGACACCCACTTCACACCATGCCAGCAGTTACCAAGGAGTTACAGCCTAGCTTGGTAAGAGTGACTTGAAAAACAGATTTTCTGTAGTTACCATCTTGGCTACAGTAATTTCCCCCCATTTCTAATTTTAGCTTTGTATCACTTGGCAAGAGAGTTTTTAGGTTTTTTCTTTAGAAGGCCACTATTAATCTTGTTCTGAGGATCAAATGATGGGCTCCAGTTCATGCTTCCACACAGCTGAGGCCATTACCAAGTTCCATTTTATGTTATTTTATCCTTGCTTACAAAGAATGTGCATTTTACATACAACCATTTAAAACTTCATAATACTTAAGTATAAATGGGCAGTGTATGGGGAGTTTTACGTATTTTGTGGCAAGAAACTTTTAAGAGAACTACTAAAGAAAAAAGCTTGTTATGGGGACACAGGCTTTTTCCTTGCTGTGGAATTCCCCTTCAGTGTTTAAGGGAAACTGGAAACCAGTAACAAGTCTAGATTTTTTGAATGGGATGTTTACTTAAAAACACAGCTCCAACATGAAAGCTTCTCCCTGTAACCAAATTAAAAGACTGGATAAAAACTTGAGATTTCTGTGCCTAGAAACAGTTGGGATCTTAGAACGTGCTGGCATCCCTCCTTTAATTTCGAGTAATTCAAAGCAACATTGTTTCTCCTGTTTAAATTTTCTTCTTTGTGGTGAGATGCAACATGAAGAGGCAGAAAATTCACTGCTGCCAAGCTAAAAGGAGTCAGGGGAACTGGCAGATTGTGTTTTAACTCTCGCTAAGACTTTTAGATTCCCACAGCTGACACTGGGAAGGGAGGTATTTGAGCAGTGCTGAAGGGAACTGCAACACTTCTCTCTCTGTCCTTCCTTTTCAAATATTTTCAAAGCTTTGAAAACAGTCGGCTGTTCTTCATTCTGGCAATGTGCCACTTGCTGCCGGCTCACATCAGTTCATAGTCTTTTGAGGTATCCAGTGGCCTGCATGGATTTGAGGGAGTTTGAAGCTCTAATGAAAGACCTTTGATATTTTGGGATATTTAAGAGACATACAGAAATGGGTGAGCTAAAAGAGCTGTTGTCAGTTCCTGCAAAGCCCACTTCATGTTCTCAGTCACAAGATACCATTTCGCTAATTGATTATTGTCTGTCCACAACACAGTCATGCTCTTCGTGCACAAAGAAGGAGTGTGGATGAAAAGCTTGCCATTGTAAAGGACACACTCAACTGGATTTAGAAAGCTGGGAACTACGGACAAATGTAAGATATGGGACTACTTTGAATGAAACTCATAAATCATTGCTGAGACGTTTTTCAGCTTAAGTAAATATCCTTACTACATATGATGAAAATTAATAGAAGCCTTTTTAAATGCCTCTCTTCAGTCTTCCTAAGAAGACCTCAGCAGGTGAGCTCTCCTCAAAAGGATCAGGTGACTTTTCATTCTTTAAATCCACAGCAATGAGGACCTGATCCCACAAGTTCTGCAGAACTGCTCCTAGCTGGTGAGGTTATGCAAAGTGTTTGCCAGGCTAGTCCTTTAGCCAGCAGCCTGATAGCTGCAGTGGTCTTGAGCTCAGGAATGCAGGTGTAGGAAAGAACACCTTGCATTGTGCTGTTTGAGTTCCTGTAAGCAATATGTGTGTCCTTGTAGGTGAAGTGTGATTGCACAGCACAGTCACTGCATTTCTTGCCAACACAAACCTACACTCCCTTTTTCACTCTTTCTCCCCCCAAACACATCAGGGAGAGAACAGGTTGGGGACAAAGCAAGGATCATAGGCATTAACCTCTGATATATGCAACCATTTTTGCTCAGAAGAAAATAAAGTGCATTCTGCAATTTGTAGTATTACTTCTATACACCCTCTGGGGGCAATAAACAGCTGCTTTTTCTTAAAAAAAAAAAAAAGAATGGGGGTTGGGAGAAGAGAGGAGACAGCTGTTAGGATACTAAACATCTAATGCAGTCATTTCAGCTAACACGTGCCACTGTCAAAATGCATAAAAGGGCATTTTATTTTTGGTTTAACATTTGAGGGTCAGCCAGGTTGATTATGAGAAAATGAGCTAATAATTTTAACTGTGGGAAGGGTGGGGGACAGTGATGAATGGCAAAGTTTATCTGCTCATTACACTCCCCAGCAAACAAACCTCCCTAACAGCCTCATCTAGCTCACAAAAGCTTGTGGGGAAATTTAATAAATCAGATGCATGCCTCACTTCTCCAAACCAAAATAGTCTTAAAAGTCTGTATGTACTGATGATTAAGAAAATGTTCTGAAAAGTTAGTTGCACCAAAAATTATAACTAAAAATGAAGACAGGCAGAAAAAAATGCTCTGATGTACCTCCAGTTGACCTTCAAAAAAGCATCTGGAAGACTAAAGCAAGTCAGGTGAATGCTGGAGACAGGATGTGTTCCCATACTGCTGTGCATCAATTCTCCATGTCCATCAGAGAAATTATGGCATGATGCTATTTAGAGTCTGTGTTCAGGGTGCTCATGCCTTCAAGCCCAGCCTGTTTTCTACCTTCTCCCTCTAGCACTTAAGTTCTTTCACCAACCAGAGCGTCAGAGCAGAGGGGCCAGCTGGGCATGCAGTGTGTGTCAGCACCATTCTGCAGGGTCCCAGTCCCATCCTGGAAACTGATGGGGATCCCAACAACTCCCGATCTCCCCTTGCCTGAGCTCTCTGCCCCAGCCCTTGTTCTTGGAGCTGTGGAGATGCCTTCAGAGTTGTCAGAAGTTTCCTCATACACTGCAATATAACCAGGCAGCACAAAAGTCTTAGTCTATGCTTCAGTTTTTCTGGCTTCATTGAAAAAAATTCAATGTCTTAAAAACAGCTGGTACTACTTAATGATCTTTTGGTAACTAAGGCTGATTTCTTTTGTTATGCTCTCTGAAGATTAAATTCTCGTCTGGACTATATTGCCTGAAGGAGGCTATTGTAAAACAAGATACTCGGAAATCAGCAAAAAGATGTTAGAGAAAAAACAGAACACCAAAACATTTTAACTCTAGCTGTGCTGCTGCAAGTAACCTGAGAAAAGATACTGAGATTATCCTAAAACCAGTCTGGTATTGTGGGCTGAGAAACTGCTTTTTAACAATGTACGCTGCCTTGCAAATGAATCAAACCTCCACAATATAGAAGATGCTTCTTTGATGTTTGGTTTAAAATCCTGATTTATGAAACATGCTATCATGGAAGGAATTAGAGATGCTAGTAAGCATTGCTATTGATTTAAATTCTGAGGAGGGAAATAGAAACCTCAAGGATTTGCAGTCCCCTTTGCAAGAGACCCACTGCAGACAGCCTGTGTCTACGGAGTACTAAAAAGCTTGCTCAGGATTACAAAGGAACTTGCTAGAAAAGATTAAAATATGCAGTAAGCAGTAATAACTCTCCCTCTGTTTGTTGTCTTGGATTGTATTTGTGTTGGAGGAAAGACGGATGTATGTCAGATAGCAACAGGGAAGAGAGAGGTTTTGAGAGAGATTTTCTATTACAAGGTTAACAAGAGGAAGTAGATGGGGATGAGGGAATGTTCTCCAAAGAACTGCAAGAAGTTGAAGCTGGAGGAAGACAGTGCAACAACTAGAGACTAGAGCTAAAAATTTTGATGGGTACAAACACTGAAATTACCGAGGATTGCCAATGGATACCATCTCCAAGTCACTCCTTGTTGGGATGCTCCTGTTGGCATGTGCACCTTGGGACTGGCAGGCAGTGACCTTTGCTGAGTGTTTATTACAGAGGCTTCTCCCTTGATCAGGTCAGCTAGGAACCTACTGCATAGTTTGTACTGACTTCTTACTTGAAAGTTTAAGCTCATGCTTTGCAATGATGGCACTAGTTTCCAAGTAACTAAAATAACTTTGATTCAAATCAGTCTTTATAGGAAATTGCCCACATGACCCTGTGTAGCCCCCAGTGCAGAGCAGTTCTGTGTGCTTCCCTGATTCTGCTGACTTGCACTGAAATCCTCTCCTTCCATGTAGCCTGGTACCAGCCAACATACTCATCTGACCCAGGATCCCAGCTGTGGGGTTTACCAAGCCACTTCTTTGAGGCTAACTCTCTGGAGAGCCCTCCTACTCCCTGCAGGGAGCAGAGAGTTACTGAATGATACTGGGACCTGCACGTGACACCACTTTGCCTTCACTTACGTTCCAGCTGGAACAGGGCAGCAGCCCTTGCCAGTTATTTGCTTATACAGGTCACAGCCACAGATTCACAGGAAACTATAGTAACCATACATAATGATGTACAAAATACAGGGAACACATTTTTAAAGCATTTTGAGTATTGCCGTTGCCTCTTTCTGTTAAGGGTACAGATATGTATTTCTAAAACACAGAAAGAGTTTAATTAAGGCAAGTACTGCCAACATTTTCTTTCAGGACCAGATTTGCATTTCACATGGAAGACATGAGAATGGTAACTAGCGCATGTTATGCTGAGCAGTAACTCTCCCTGAAGGATTTGGGGTGGCCAGACTGCTACCACATCCCACACTGACACGGCTGGGAAACCCCAGTGCTTTTTTATCTTTGGGGAATGCAGCTTGCAAAATGCTATTCCAACCTTTGGTTCCCCTTTGGGCACTATGCACCGTTCTTCATTTGAATAGTGAGGAGACTTAGAACCTAACATGAAAAGTGGGAGGTTGTGCATCTGCCCATTCAAATGACAACCTGTGTGTCTGTAAAGGAGTGGCCACAGGCCATGAACTGTGTACAGCTTGGCATGGCAAACATGTAGAGCACACAGTACAGGACACAGGGGTGTTTTTTTATGACCAGAAGTTCAGGGATCAATTATTCACAGCCATTGTAAAAGCAACAGCTATACTTCCAAGTTTTAAATCAACTTTCTTTACTTGAGATTTAGTGGGTTTTCTATAAGCAGACTGAAAAGAGGGGCAGCTGTAATATCTGTTGTTAACTTTTTGTACTCATTTGCGGCCTTATCATCATTTAGGTTTAGTTTTAGGTACAACTGCTCAAGTAAGTGCAAAGTGATTTGCCGCTTTGCTTACACACCTTCCCATGCACTGTATGTGGAAAAGAGGATGAGAAACTTGCATACATTGTAATGGACACGAAAACTGACGTTGACTAGACCACAAGCCAGATTTCACACAGAAACATTACAGACTCTAGTAACTAAGAGGTGCTACCATCAGTAACAGGAAAAGTAGTCAGTGGTGGTATTTTATATCTTGGTCATTCCCCAATAAGTCCCACAGTGTTCTTATTTTGTAATACTGAGTCTTTCATGGCTGGACAATGTTTATTTGCATTCTTTGTAATTTTTGCTCTTCTTTGAGCCTTTTTAAAGAATAACAAAAACCCCTTTTATTTTTGAAGTGTAGTTTCTGTATTTCTTATATCATTCTAATCTTCTCTTAAAGGGAAACCCCCCTGCAGATTTATAGTATCTGAATGAAGAAGACAGATAACATTAAGTACCTGACACCTCCAAAGAGCAAAGATCATCAGCTTTCTCTTTCAGTGTTATAGTTAGTGCATTTGACAAAATTATGCTGTCAAATAGATCATCTGCTGGGAAGATTTACAGTTCTCTCACTTGTTATCTCTTAGTCATGACACAAACCTCAGCTGAAGTCAAGGTACCCAAGATGACAAATGAGAAACTGCACTTCTTCACTTAAAATCTTTGGTGGTTTTTAAATGCACAAAGTCATTCCATTAGTTTCCCACACAGTATATTGTTCCTGAATGTGTACTCTGAAATCCTGCTCATCTATGTTGCTGCATTTCTGCTCATGCCAAATTAGCATCCAAGCATTTGAGTCAAAGCCCAGGAAAGTCAAAATGACAGCACAAGGTCTTAGATAAGAGGGATATTCCTGAAAGATTCCCCACACTCAGAAAGACATGTATATTCCTACCTCATCTGACTTTGGTCCCAGCCCAACTAGTGTCTGTCTTACAAGCAGAATAGCAAAATGCTTTACAGTGGGAAACTGAATTAGTAATGGATGGGCAGAAATCTTTCTTTCCTCTGTTCTACAGTCCTCACAGCTGGTTGCTTTTATTGTTTTCATTTCAACATTAGTTGTATTTGAGAGCTGATGAGTAAGAAAGAAAATCTAGGCACATCTCATGCTTATACTTCTTGTCCTACAGAAAAAGTTCTATATTCCTTATTCTTTTATTCTTCCCAATTTTAGAACGGAGCTGAGATTTCTCTTGGCTAACTTTAGGGGTGAGGGAAAGGAATTATTTCTTTGCTTTCAATGGCATTTTAGCAATTCAGAAAAACAAGCCTTTGTCAATACGGAAGAGCAGTATCTTCACCTTGTAGCAGATGAAACAAGTGGCATAGCAGGATTTCTGTTTTTGCAAGGGTAAACCCTAGTTCTGTAGTTCAGACATAAAACAGGTATCCTTCCAGATAGAAGAAGTTACAAAAATGCATAATCCTTGTCACAGTTGACCTTTTTTCTTCTTGAGTTTATGGGTGTTTTCTCAAGAAGTAGAAAATCTTGTTCTTGCTGTGCATGGAAGAGAAGAGATAAGGACAGTATCAGAAGGGGAAACAGTTGTGTTTTCCTGAAAGGCAAATTACCCTTCAAGGGGGGGGAAGGCAAAACCAGAAACTGTTTACAGGGGCTATTGTGTCCAGGGGAAGGAGAAAATACATAGTATCAAAGACGAAACCAATACACCCAAAAGACTAAGAAAAAGAAACGGCAATTGTGAAGGGAAGATCCAAAGTTTGTAGAAAAAATTCACCCACCAAGGGTAGAATGATATAGATCAGCATTCAGATTCAAAACTGCTGGCTTTCTAGAGAAAGAAAGGGTGAAATGAGGGGTTGAGTTTGGTTTTCTGTTTGTTTAGTGTGGTTTGTTTGGGGTTTTGGTTTTTTTTTTTTTGTTTTAAATCATCATCTGATGAAGGGCTTAGTTAATAGAGAAGAAAAATGTAAATACAAGAAATATTCCTGTGCCTGGGTTAAGAAAAGCCTCAGAGTCACTAACACAGTGAATGAATCCTGTTTTAGGCAGGTAATAGCTTGAAACTCCCTGCTGGTAACAAAGGTGCTTGACAATGAAGCACGACAGATGCAGAAGCAACGTGACTGTGAGATGGTACAGTTATTCCAGTTTCAGGGACAATAGGAGTTTATCTAAGGATAAAGTAGGAAGGGATTCCCTGTGCAAGGTCAGTGTAGGGCAAAGATCCAGGGTGAGACCAGCTGTCTGTACTTAGTAACCTCTAATCCAGGAGGATGGCTTTGTTGTGCTGCTTCAGCATAGACCAGGTTAGATTGAATGCCAATGAGGTACCAGCCACCCAGGAAATAATTTTCTGTTTCGCTGATTTTGGTTCTCATCATTTTGTTTTCCCCTCCCTTTGTATGTAAAACAAGCGTTGAAGGAGTTCCTGAACAGAGGTCGCTCTGCTCCTCTCTACCAGCAGCACTTCGAGCGCTGTGGGTGCTGCTGGCCCGAGGGCTCGCTGGCACTGCACCAAGCGTCCCGATAGTACGTAAGGTCTGATCTGCACCAGATAGAAAATTTTATGTGGTCTGCAGAAGAATAGGCCTTTGTCAGAAGGAGATGATAGCTTTGTCTGGGAGGGGAAGGAGTTTTGTCATTTTCTGTGTATTTCTATTCAGCTGCTGCAGAAACATCCCCATCTGCTTTGCATCTACATTTTAATTCCAAACCCCAGCAAGAAATACAGTGAGCTGGCTTGCTCTGCCTGGCAAAGTACACATACAGCAAGTTGCTGAGCTGAAAGTTGTTCCAAAATCTAGGAATGTAACAAAATTAATGGCCAAGTTACCCGACATTCTGTTTAATCGTATGATGATAATAAAACAATAAATTTAATTTGTCTAACCTTCAAATGTTGTCACTTACTCATGAGTTTGTGCTTTCTTTGCTATCTGCTCTGTCAGGAAAATTTGGTTTACGGAAGTGACACTTGTATGTATGAAATGGTTTTGGGTTTGCTTTTCTCTGATGAAAGCACGTAACAGAGTTTTGCCTGCTTTCTCTGCATGATGAATGGGTAGTGAACTGGAAGGTGCAAATTAAATTTCTGATAATCCTAATTTATAACACTATATCTGAATTCATGTAGTATGACATAATTTTTGCTAGCAGCAGTAAAATTTTGCATGTTTTATACATATATATGTGTGTATATGTATATATGTTTATATGAAAGGGCTTATTTTGGCTTTAAGATCTTTACAGTTTGAGTTTTGCTTGCCTTCCTAGTGCATAAAAATTTATCCCTAACTGTCAACAGGTGTCAGAAACAGATGCAGCTCAAGCCAGAGCTGAACAACATTTCTGTTCTGATCTGATAAACTTGCAAATAAACCACATGTAACTTCTGTTCTGGACACCCAGCAAAAGCTAATTATGATGCAGACCCTAAGTTAATTTCTGTGCCTGTTTCACAAGCTCCAACAGGGGATAGTGAGTGATATACAGACTAACTCACAGGCTGATAAGAAGCAGAACTGCCTCTAAATTGTTCCTGGCTGAAAGGAATCATAGAAATGCAAGTTATTTGCATCACATTCTAGACAGAGTACAATTTAAGGGATTTTTTTTTTTTGTGATGGAAAGCAAGTGGACAAGTAAAACTGTTCAAGCAAACTTAAGCTGTAGTGAGAAAAGACAGAAAAGGAGAAGAGGGTTTACTGTGAGCTGAAAGAGAAAAAGAATTGAAAGATGCCCATTCAAATGCTTCATCTGCCTGCTAATTTTAATTAAGACTCCTCCTTTGTAACTATGCCACAGAGCCTGAGTCTTTAAAAAAAAAATAAAATTGTCACTAAGCAGATTTCTAAGAGTCTCCTGATTGAATCATCATTTTAATCTCTTCACTGCCAATCCCCTCTCCTGAGCAGAAGCTACCCGCTGCACTATGTGACAATTAACATGCTGAGAAATGCTACTGCACTCCTCAGGGAGTTTCAGTGATGCAAAACACTGTTCTGCTGTGTGACAAAAATGCCAAAACCTTTAAAATATCTCTGTGGTAAAATATCCTGGTTTTTGAAGCCTGGTTGCACACCTTGTTTTCACCCACAAAAAATACTCTTCATTAACTTTTTCTGAATAAATAAAATATTCCTTTCCTTCAATTCTCCTTTGACCCTCCCTTCCCCAATATCCCCTCCAAGTTTAGAGAACTTGATAAAAACAGTGGTCTTAGCAAAGAAATATCAACCAGTGACAAAAACTGCTGTCTGGGTTTACATGTTTTTGCTCAGTGTCCTTTTACCATCTCAAATCCTCCTCATCATTGCCTTACTACTTCACATTTCACCTCTCTCACCTAAAAAAGCACTAGAAACAGTTTCCTGCTGCATGCCTGGTGGAGTCTCACAGACTACTCCTGTGCACTGCCCCACTCCAGTCCCACAGAAACCAAGCTAGGTTTGTTGAACTGGTAACTTCTCCCAATTAGACAGCAACCACTGTACTAGCCTCCACTCCTAGCAACACATAAAATTATGAGAGGACCAATAAAAAAAGCAAACATCCATTCTGTGTCTTCTCTCTCTGCCACCTTTGTAAGCCACAGATCAGCCCAAGTAAGATTTGTCCACAGGGACATGCTAATTGAGATGCTGTTTGGCAGCAGGCTCTGTCCTTGCACAAAAGTTCACAAAACGAGTAATTAAAAACAAGCCTCTTGCCCTGCTTCCTTCCCCTGACAAGTTAACAGAGGCACGTTTTTCCTTTCATTATTTTTTGGATAACAATAACCAGCACACTAAGGAAAGAACACTTCAGGAACAGTTTTGTCTGAAGAAAATACCATGGGTGGTTGTCCCTTTCTTCTCCCACACCCTGATGGCTGCCTGCATTGCTGGGAGGGTGCAATCCAGGAGGAAGTCATTAAGATGGGGTATATGGGGAAAGATGAGTCATTCCAGGCAACTCATAATTATACGAAAAAGGACGAAATATGCTTAAGCATAAGAATTCTCTTTCTGTTGTCCCAAAAGTATTTTGGGTAATCAAAAGGATAATAAACAGATTTCCATGAAGCCAAGGCTTGCTTGGAAACAAGAAGGCACCAAGTAAGATTGCAGAGTGCTACATTGCTCCAGAAAGCTCGCATGATGCCAAATGGGCAAATCTCTTAATTGCATCATAAATAATCATAGTGTAATCATGGAAGCATGCAAGGAATGGGAGTAACTTCAATTCAGGGAAAATAGCAAAGTGGGTTGTGTCATGGGGAAAACCTTCAAGTGCAGAAGAACCCATTGGTGAGGTCACTGCTGCAAGGCAGGCAACAGAATGATTTCCACAGTGATCGGAGACTGTGAGGCAACAGGCTGGATTTTTATCTAGCTGTTGTGTGTGACTAACATCAGCTCTGTGCGTATATGAAACACTGAGGAACAGCTTTCACTGTTAGTCCACTGCATGTGTGTTCATTGTTGTCTAAACCTGGGAGTAATTGCTGTGAAACTTTGAAGCACATAAGAGTTTTCCTGTAGGCAGAATGGACAAATCCCTAAGGGAAGGAGTTGGCTCCTTGTGAGGACCTTGATCTCTAGACTTTGAGAAGAACAGCTTTGCTGTGCTGGAAAAAGTTGCATGTGCATCCACGTGCTTTGGAGGCAGTGTACTCGCTGGGTCTGAGCCAGCTGCCCGATGGGAACATGCTGAGGAAGCAGCTCTCTGCTCCACGCACAGCCAGGCTGCTAGTTCAGCACCTGAAATGCACAGAGACACAGAGGAGAAGCCATGTTTATTCCTGTTGAGGCCAGGAAGGGACAACAGTGTGGCACTCAGCAAAACTTGAGTGTGAGACTGAAAAAAATGAGCAAAAGATGGGCCAAAATGTGCAGTGGTGTTTAAGCACAAGAGACAAGCAGATAAGCACATCATGGTGATTTACAAAGGTAATTGGAAACTTCGTGGAATTACAGAAGCATCCATCTGACTCTCTAGACTTCTAAATGCCTCAGGAGAGAGAGGCCTGTTTTACCAGAAGTCAGGTGTGCATCTTTGGTGAGCACAGCACACACAGATCAGATGCCTTGAAGGTGACTCTCCTACAGGGAACCTGGGCTCTGTGTGTACTGCTGGTACAGTTTTGGTAGCCCACCCTCTGTAACACCAGCCTGGGGCATTCAACTGGCAGTCCTATACATAGTTCATGGAATTGCTGCTGACCTCCACAAGATCCTGCCCATATGTGGACAGTCGCCAGAATCATTCTTATGAAGATGAGGTTAAAATGTTATGCAAAAGAAAAGGAAAAATGCAATTCCACCTTGAGCTGCAATACTGGATTCTCCCTTGCTAAGCAGGTAAATTAACTTAGTTACAAGGAAAAGCCAAATGTGGCAGGAAGTAGGGCTCATATTTCCAGGTGTAACCTGGAAACCACCTTCCCTTTATGTTAGCACCAAACCCTCAACACAAAAAGAGGAACTAACGATTTACAGGCAAAAAAAATTGTCTTTCTCTGAAATAGTTAACTGCATTTTTGTTTATTTTAGAGTAAGGAAAGGGCAGTAACTGAAAGGAGTAATCTTTACATATTGGGGTTTTATTTATATAAACTATACAAAACACCTTGACAATCTTGGGGAAACACAGAGCTATATATAGAAATGTGAGTAACTGTACTAGTGGGCATGACACTGTGTGCAAGCCAAAATATTCCTGAGTGTTTTCAGCCATGTGCTTTCCTTCCTCCCTCTAGCCTTGCATAGGTTATTCTAAATCACTTTAGCACTATGTAAAAGCATTTTTTTCTTGCCTTTTATGGTAGTTATTTCAGTTTGAATACTGTGTAGTCTGAGACTTCCTCAAAACCTCCCAGTTTGTCTTGCAGTTTCTAATGAGTAAATACCTTTATTAGGATCCTGCAAAGGTGCACCTCTGTCCCACTGAAGTATGTTATTCTGCAGTGAGCACATTATACAAAAACCTCTGTGCTGAAGAAGTAGAAATGCTATGCTGAAGTAAAGCTATGATAATTAGTAGATCAATAACCCCAACAGGCTGATGATTCCTCCAGAACTGGTACATGCCTGTCATACCTGGAATTCCTTACAGATCTTTCTAGACCCAAACAGTAATCTAAGAGATAACCTGTTTCCAAGGGGGATCAGTATCATTACTTGTATTCTGAGCTTTAAGAACACTTGCTGTGAACTAGTATTTGTTACTCCTGAGCTGAAATACAAATGCTAAATGATTCTGACTGGAGTAGGAACTACTTCTGATTTGAGACCAAAGTCATGCTTTCCAAGGGGGTAGTTTCAGGAGCAGTAAGCCTCAGGAAGGCTGAGATTACCCTGGGTGTGCTTCCCTTGAGTGACTGAGAGTTTCAGCAGTCAAACTCTCCCACTTCCCAGGAAACTTCTACCATGGCTGGAACATGTTTAAGGGCTCTCTCCCATGAGGGTTCTCTGGCATTTAATAACATGTGAAGTTATGTATCGGCTGTTCCCTTGCTGGGATGTTTACAGGGTTTTCTTCCAATCTTCACAACAGTTGGAGCACTAAATCTGTCACACATGGCTGAAAGCTGACAGTTAAATTGGACTCTCTTTGTGGGGGAAGGGCAGGTGCATATGCACGGTATCATCCCATATTACTCATTTTGCTGGGACACTAGCTTAATATATATTTTTCTAGACGCAGGAGGGATGTATGACTGCAGTAGCTTGTGGTAGTAAGCAGAATGATCGCAGGTATTCACAGGTGAGGAAAATACGTTCAAATCAAAGAGCAGAAAGCTGTCAGACATACCACCTTAATCACAAGTCAGAGGACAGCAGGGAACACTATCGGTAGGAACTGGAAGTGGAGAGAAGACAATAGAGAAAGGTAATTTTAAACAAGTCTGGATAGTAGCTGACTCCTGGGCCCTGCAATGCCCAGTGGGGATTATGTGAGGAGCTCTTCTGGAGGCAAGTGGAACAGGTTCATGGAAGACACTCCCTGTTTGGGTTCACAGAAAGAGGTGAAAAGGTAAGAAGTAAAACCAAGCAAGCCTTTTTGAAGGAACAGACTTACTGTAATTTGTGACTGGCTAGAGGACAGCACTTTGGATTGACAGTTTTTTTGTTTTCTATGGAGAGAAACTTGATAAGTGATGTTTTGGGGTCAGTAAATCTTAGAGCAATGCTTCAGAAAGGGGTAGGGCAGGGAGGTGGTGCAGATTAGAAAAATTCTGTATTGTTTTAACGCATTCTAAATCATGCTAAGAATTTCATGCCAGTCAACAAGTTTTCCCAGAGAACATTTCACACACATTACAGTGACACACATAGGAAAGGCTTGAGAGCCCTTCAGACCCAAAAGACACAGGAAATACGTTAGAAGTCCCTTCCTAATTTTTCATTTAGGAAGGGAACTGTTTTGGAAATAGCTAAAGATAGATGCAAAGTTTGGTGCAGGAACAGAAGAGAGAAGTTTGAAAGATGTGCAGGGAAGCAGGGCAGTCACACAACCAGAATATGTGTAGGTGCTTGGGGAGCAAGCAGGCTGCCAAGAATTGAGTAAGAATAGTGCTGTATGTATCCAGATACAGATGCAGACTTTGGTTAGATTAATCAGGCATCTGGCCTTCTTTGGGTAAAAAAAGCAGTGGGATCAAAGGAAGAGGGCAAGAATAGATGAATAAGAATGTGAAATGGAGAATGGTAGATACAAAAAAGAGGTTCTGTATAGTGGAAGAAAAAGCACACAAAAGTAAGTTTTGAAATAAGGCAGTGACATTTTTCTACCTGTAGAAAGTAAACAAAGCAAGCAAGAGGTGAAACACAGTTTATATAGGCAATAAAGGAGATAAGAAATAAGACTTTCTGATTTCTTTCTTTTAAAGCTAAACCACTAACAAAATTGTGAGGTTCAGGTTTCTGTAAATGAGAGTTGTTGCTGTTACTTTGTTCTAGAGCTAGTGTGGTGTGACCAAATGGTAACAGTGATGGACATGATGAAAAACACGTCTCTAGTGACTATAGAGGGGAAAATACACATGAGGATGAATTTACTCATCTAGTTAGTTCATAAGAGCTGCTATGAACACTCCATTCAAAATGATCAAATGGCTTATATGATCTCTTTTCTGTGACCCATGGAACCAAATCTCTGTCATGGAGTAAGGTCACTACACTGTCAGCTGGGTGACAAACCTAGTTTGAGCATTGACTCGGGATTGCAGGCCGTGGGCCTTGGGCCAAGGGATGTTGAGCGTGCCACAGAGGTGACGCGGGTACTCCCAGCGGAAGGCTTCCAGTCCATCGGCAGGCCGCCATGCCATCCCCGTGCCAATTCATGGAAAGGCAACTGGGCTGCCTCTGAAGGCAGTAGCTTGTCTGGCTGTCCAGATGGATGTGGCACTGTGCTGGCAGCAGTGAAAGCATGGCAGGGAGGAGGAAGGGAGTCTGTTGGATAGTTGGTGGTGTTTGTGCCAACTTTATAAGGAGACTGAACACTTGCTGAAGATTCCCTGTTTGATTTGGTCAAAAATAGCTGGTATTGTTGGAAGAAATGGGGAGATGAGGGCAGATATTGCACTGCCGTAGATCAGGGTAGCTCCACTGATTTCAGGAGAGCCCCACTGGTTGAGTTTTGGCTCAAGCAATAGCATTAGCACAGTGAGACTGTGTGACTGCGCTGCTGTCAAATGGTATCGTTCCAGATATTCCTGGTATAAGACAGATGTAAGCCTGTCCCCTCGTGCGTTACAGCTAACAGACATCACTACCCAGAGTCAGGGGTTTCTGCGTCAGCTTGAAAGGTAGCAACCTCACTGCTGCAGTAGAGTGCTTCAAACAATGCCATGACAACTGTACCACATGGTGCCTGCCAGGTTCAAGCAAGGACACAGTGGAGCACACGTCAACAGCAGAGCTGCAAATGAGGTAATGTGTTATCAGCAGACAGGTCAGGGCTCTATGTATCAACTCCTGGAGCACAGAGTGACTAAAAATAACTCTCTATTGCAAGTACCCATTTCCCGAAGAAGGAAATGCCCTTGTTTAACACCTTCCACCCCAGACAAACCAGGAATGACTTATCATAGTTTCTGCACCCCTCGATATCCCAATGGTCTAGCTGGATGCCTGACTCTAGTGCTCTGCTATCACCTCCAGAAGGTGACCATAAGTCAGGAGTAATATAAAGACCTGAGCAACCCCAGCCACAACCCCGTCACCTGACTGTCACCATGGGTAGTGTTACACTTATGCACCAACCTCTCTGTCAGGAATGTGAATGTCTGGACTGAACTATTCCTCGTGCCTTTTAGGTACACATCATCAGATCAGGATCTAGACTACTAAATCACCTCACATGTCAACTTCCCACCTCGGTCTGAACTGTGAATAGAGAAGCCTTTGGCTTCTGTTATTAAGCCAGACTTTAAACCCATACACAGACACCAGAGAGATGCCAAGGAAATATTTCTATTATTAAAAAAAAAATTAGTAATTTGTAGCTTCTGGTGTGCCCTAGGGGGTTTTATTTCATCCACTAAACTGCAGTGGATGTTTTGGTCCTTGCCATGTTATGAAGAGGTCTAGAGCACAACCCTTTTGTGCAAAGGATGTGAGTCTGTTCTCCCCAGCACCATGGAGCAGCATGGGTTCAAGGCAAGGAGAGAACTGACTGAGGTCCAGTTTATCATTAATACTGGACAAAAAGGTTTCAAACTAATATTCTAATTGTAATTTTGCACCTTCATAAAAAAAGTTTATCTGATTTCTGCTGGTAGTATATTTCATTACCTTGTCCATCAGCTCTGATGCTTTCACTCTGGCCAGGCAATTTGTATTCTTCCTGCCCTCCTAATTATTAATTTTCCACATGTTTACATTAGTAGGTCATGGAATATGCTAATCCTGTCTAATGAGAGTGACAGACTTACAATTGTACCACTACAAGCCAGTGGAGTCTTCTGAAGATACTATGAGAACATGTAATAGAGAGCAAAAATCAAAAAGCAAGAGTTTTGAAAAGGCACATAGAAACAGATATAGCAGAAACAACCATGCTCAGAGGTAAATAATTCACATCATATCTCCTAGTGACCAAAACCACCTGTGTTTTATTAACACACAAAGGCAGGGAGTTTAAGCTTAAGCTGGGCAACAGGATCTAGCAGGCCAAACTCTTCTGCATTTGCATTAGTTGACTCAGGATTGTTTTGGTTTTTTTGTTTGTTTGTTTGTTTGTTTGTTTTCTCCTGACTACAGACAGTGCAGTGAGTATAAAAAGGACAATTAAGCACCACTGCTGAGCATGTCTCTTCTTCCCATGCTAAGTACCCTGGCAACAAATCAATTTTGTCTTTTGCTGTGAGACTTTTTCTCTCTCTATCTCTCTGACGGCTCAAAATTACTCTCCCAGAATTCTCCAGAGCAACATTTTTCCCCTCCACAGTTCGTCCTGCCAGTTGCCACTTTAGTAAAAAGCATATAGCAACCAACAACTTTATGTTTTCCATTCCCTCTTAAGGTTAACTATAGGTGAATGTTTTATTCTTTATAACAAGTAATTGACATGCACAAGCCAACTTTCTGTTCAGAACATCATTTGTATTCTTGAGAGATCTGTGCACATTCTTGTTCATATTGCTTTCTTCCCTGAAGGGATCTCGAAGGGGGAAGAGAAGGAGAAGCTTTTAAAGTTTGGCTCACAAAAGTTACAGAGAAAGATCTAGGCTTTCAGCTCCATCAGCTAAATAGCAGTGTAACTGCACAATGTACAGGACACTGGCACGTACTGTGATAGGAAAAGAACAGAATAAGTAAGGGGGAAGGAAAAGGGGAGAAGTCAGCAGGCAGAACAACCAGAAGACTCAGTGTCCAGACAAGCTTTGCTGCTAAAGTAAAAATAATCAGAAACTTTGACCCTGAAGGTTGTTGGGCTCATTAGAAACACAATTCAGTTGGGAATTTAATGAGAGCTTTCTAATGAGAAGTCGATACAGCCTTACACCTGGGCACTTAGGCAGCATTTGTTTAATGAAACGTAATGATTTGATTCAAAGACCACTGAAATCAGATTTGTTTTAGTCTCTTCAGTGAGTTTAGGATTAAGTTCAAAAAAGCACCCTTTTAATGGGGGTGTGGCAGGTCCATTTGCAGAACATACTTTTTTCTTTTTTTTTAGTAGAGTTTTCTCATGTGGTTACATCTTCTTGTGAGAAGGTATTTTTAGAATTTTTGTAAAAAATGTGTCAGCACATATGCAATGCCTGTAATTTAGAAAACAGCTCATGGGTTGTGGTCTCGGTCAGGCTGATAGGTATGGTGGGTACAGCTGTGTAATCCTTGTGATGCCAGAATCTGCCAGCTGCCACTTCAGGCCTTTAATTTTACCACACAAGGATGATTTTTTATTTCATAGTAAGGGTCTTCAGTTCCCTTGCATGTAGTTTTTTCAAAATAAAACACACTTAAGACCCTCTTTAGCAAACACTGAATATATTGAAAAGTTAACAGGAAATCACATTTACAGACTTGATATTCACACTTTCACCTATGAGGGTAGGTCCTGCTTATCAGCAGTAACTCCCTTAGCTTGTAACATTCAAATTTGTAATTTCAGAAGACATAACAGTATAGTCTTACTGAAGAAAATATAATTTACAAAAAGAACTGGGACAGGATTTTGTATGCACATTATCATGGCAATTTATGAGATTTAGCCAGTGGAGAGTCTTCATGCTACTTAGGTTACAGTATCCTCTTGTAGCCCCCTCCCTATATACCCACTTATAAGCATTCTCCACACACAGATCCCAATTGTCCAGTAAAAATTACTATAAATATTAAGTAAGTAAGGCAAGTTAGGCAGACAGAACCACCTATCTTGTACAATGAAAGCCTAAAAGAGCACCACAAGATTGTTCTTTCCACTTACACTTTCAAACAGGTGTGCAAAGGGAACTTATCAGAGAGATTTAAATAGGTTGACTGTAAATTTCCATCTATGCTTGGTCTAATTAAAGCTATGAACATATGTAAGACTGAGAATTTTGTTTAGAGTAATCTCCTTATCAAAACTGTCATATGCCAGGAAATGTTAGAAGTAGAGTTGCTTATTCCCCATGTTCTTGAGCTACTGTGTCTGCCATTTAAATATCAACATTTCTCAACAGCTTTCAGTTTAACCCACAGAGGTTTTCCCACAGTCACTTCTGGCTGACTTGTGAGCCCCTTACTCATACCCGTGATTAGTTAATTCCACAAATAGTTCCATTATCTGCAGTGGGATCACATTTAATTATGACTACATCAATGTAAAAGGTTTCCAGCCCTTTAGGACTAAGGCAGATAGTGCTATGAGTTAATCTCCCAAGGGCTCTGATCACCAGACTTTTTTTCTGCTTCTGCCTGTGTGAAGAATAAGCTACTGCCACCACAGAGCAGTGGCAAAATGTTTCCGTTGCAAGCCATGGCAAGCCTAGGTTTGTTTTTTATTTCTATTGTTATCACCCTACAAAGAGCTTTCTGGTTCTTCCAAGTCTTATATTCTATCATAAAAGCAGCATATTAAGGTCTAGGGTGCAAGGATTTTCTCAAATTTGCACTGTCTCACTCAATGCAGACCAGAGATTTGTACCTCTATCCAGTATTTGCATTTAAAAATAATTTAAAGTTTAAACATAAAAAGTATTTATCTGCTATTTATGTATCACAGTAATGTCTTCAGGCCTCTGCTGAGCGAGGGGCCTCCTGTTAGACACTGTGGAGATATGTAATGGGCTTATGATTCCCCTCACTATTACCAGTTTCTTCCCAAAGCACTATATGGTAAGTTACATACATGGATGCATGTAAGATCTCACATGTGATCTCACTGCAGTCACTGACATTGTGAGATTAACTAATGACCACAGATAAAAGTGCTCATGCCCATATTATTGTTAATGAAGGGAAAAGAGTAAAAGAGTTTTTCAGTGCAGGGACAGTCCTACATGGAGCAGCAGTCACAGGATAGGGCTGGAAACAGGTACTCATGCATCAGGCAAGCCCTCCTGAGGCCACTGAGTGGGTCCAGGGCTAAATCTACATACCACAGGGCTACCCGTTCCCCTACAGCTCCTTTTGCCGGTGTCCGAGGGACAGATTTCCCTGCTAAGCTTTTGCCTGCTTGTTACAAAGCTATCTTTTTTAAGAACTGCTATGTCATAACCTAAAATAGCCTGCCCCATCCATCCTGAGTGCAGCTGGGCAGAGTTCCTTCATAGTATCTGTCATGCCTAAAAATATTCCTGTTATGAAAATGGAGACAGAGATGTCTGGTTTTGTGTGCTGTGCCTGTGCATTTAATATACGTGTAAGTGAACATCAGATAAGTCTGAGGGTGAGCTTCCTCATCCACAGAGCGTGAATGCTGTACTGAAGAATTATCTAATGTCACAGTGACATGAATAAGGGCTGGATACTTCTTTCTGAATATCTCTCTATAGCTCTACTGCAGCACTATAAATACATCTAAACCAAAGCAGACAGTATGTAAAGCAGGGCAGGGAATACCTCTGACTTCTTGACTTGCTAAACTTGCAAAGCAATGAGCAGTGCTGCTCACAATAATACTTCACAGGCATGAGAGAAATACAATGAGCAACAAGGCAGGCTAAGCCTCATAAGTGAGATGAGGTATAATATTTGAATGTTTCCAAGGAAAGAACTAAAGGACATGGCAAAGTCAGTAAGATGTACTTTGACTGATGTGTAGAGGATGACAGTGGTGAGGGCCATAGTGACAAAGCCAGAAGGGTGGGAGGTGTTTTAAATCATACGTGGTTTTCCTTGTCTGAAAGTTTTAAGTCATACAAAAAGTCCGTAAAGTAATCAGATATGACCACACAGAAACAGGAATGGATGAAAGAAATTAAGTTGTGGGGTAGAGGAGAACCCTGTTATCTGAGTGTTTCTCACAGTTCTTTTTCCCTTCTTTCTTTTGAAATGATGTGTTCAGCTTCATAACACAGGCAAACCCCGCAACGGAACCTGCCCAGTTTTGGTGTTTTAAAGTGCAAAAACATAACAAATACCTGCTGAGTTTAGGAGAGCAGAAAGAAACAAAAGAAAGGATAAAGCAAATAAAATGCTCTGGTTATCTCAGGTTCCCTCTGACCGTAGTCCAGGTCAGCACCGTTGTGCTGGCTGTACTGCAGACAGGAGTTCCTGCAGGATACTCAGATTTTATGAAAGGGTTTTTATTTCTCACAAGTTCTACCTGTACATCGGGTTAGTGTTGCTTTGAAACCTTCTTTACTTCATAGTTTCTACAGTTCTACAACCATTATCTCCATGTACTCATCCTCTGTGACTGCTGAAAACTATTTCTAAATTCTCTGGAAGGGGAGACAGTCAGGTGAAGCAACACTTTCCTGCCCAGTTCTGCACAGCAGAGCCAGTAACCCTTCCAAAAAGACTACCATTTACCCCCCTGAATATCCTGATTTAGTGCAAACTCACATTCATATTTATAATTAACATTTTAATAGGATTTCTAAAGTCTGTCATAGCCTATAAAATTCTTTGGCACAGGCAGGGGAATTTAGGTACTTTCAGGTTAAAACAGTTTCAGCAGAATAAAGAAAACTAGAAGCACAAATTCCTAAAAGTACACCATGTGTTCTTCCTTATGCATTAGGCTGCAACAAGTGTGTTGATAGGCAACATGAGATATGCAAGGATGAAGTAAACAAAAAGCCCGGGATTGCAAAGTAAATATTTGGGTTTATTAGCTAACTGTTTGTAGGGATTTTGTGCTTTTAAATTTGTTTGTATTAATGTTTAAGTCCAACTTACCTTCTAAAAAAAGATAACTGAAATGATCTGTCTCCTGCCCACAGTCATCAACTCCATCAGTATTTTTGCTTATCTCTCTTCTCATGTTTCATATTGTTTCAAAACAGCTCTTTAGCAAGCCACAAAAATGTTAGCTATCCAGCTAGGTTTAAGTGAACCCCAGCTGAAGTAAATACTCCACACATACTGTCTTTCTTTTCCATTTCTTGGTTAGTCCTCATTGGGCTTGCTACATGTAGATCAGGACTGTTTAAAATGTGTCGTGAGGAAACCATGCGTTACAGAAACTATTGCTTTCACAGTGCTGTGTTTCTATAGTAACCATTTTATTAAAGCACGGCTGCCATCTGCTTCAAGTACTAACTTCACATGACCATCAGGACTAGCTTAAAACAATATCACATGTTCATTAAATATTAAAACTAGAAATAAGCAGAGAGAATTAGAGGAGAGAGCGTTTTCCTATTCCTTCAATCTAATCTTTGAAAAAAATCCACACTTGTTTTCTCTTTTTAGATAATTTAAAAGTTCTTGCCACTGCTTTAGAAAGAACTGTCCAAGTGACCACACTAGCTGCTAGTGGCATAAACTACAACTTTCTGGGATGTTGCAATTACAAACAAATGAAGAAAACATCCTCTTGGGGTAGGTGTTCAGTTTGTGTATGTTCCTAATAACAGATTTTATGGACCCTGTTTTTGTAGCACTGCTCTCAGACATACTGTGGTGAAGTGTTTAGAGGAGGGAGCACACAGGGAAAGAGCCAGCAGCAGCTGAGAGATGCTACACTGAGGCAAACAACTGTTTTTATCATAGTCTGCTAAAGGGCAAATGCCTCAGAGAAATGTATAATCACTCAGTAATGCATTCAGCCAACCTCCAGCTTGCAGCCAAAACCATGAGACTTAAACCCCTCTACAGATTGTATCCTAAGCGGGGACCCAGATGTGGGCCTAATTCACAGAAATGCCTGCTACTTAAAAAAGAATCTGCAGCAGTAAGTTGTGACAGCAAGGTCCTTAGATTAAGCACACCCATCATATTTTTTTCTTTCAAGCAATTTGAAATCTGTTGGCTTTACCTTCTTCAAATACTGTCTTTCTTCAAACTATGCTAGAGAGCCAAAGGCAAGCTACTGAGACCCCTCCTCTGCCTGTAGCATGTGGTATCTAGCTCACACTGCAGTTATTTTCACTGTGTTCGGCTTTCTGCTCCCTCATTCTGTACTGCCTGTTTTGAGGCCCTGATCCAACACAGGCTATTGTATTTGGAGTCAGAATACATGGGAACAGTCACAATTTGCACATTTCATCTGAAAATTTCATTGGAACAAGAAAGAAGATGAGAATTCAGATTCTCCCCATCGACAAACAACACACCTCTGGCACTACAGCTCAAGAGGAGTATTTTCTAGTGTTTTGCATTCTCTCAAACACGGTTCTGTCTTCATCCATGAAAGCTTAACAAAACCATACATACTACTAAGATTAAGTACTGTTTTGGATCTGTTTTTCCCACTTCTCTTTACTGCCACATCAAGCAAGTGCCTACACTTAAGCTGTTATATTGTCCAGATCTTCTGCAGCAGAGAACATTTGCATTATGCATCGAATACCAGCAGTGTGCCCAGATAACACTGACATGGTCCTTGTCCAAGAAATTCACAGTCGAATGGATCACCAGACCCTCACAAAAATGTGTAATTATTTATCTGAAGATTCCCCCAGTATGCAGTTCCTCCTCCTTGATGACACCAACTTCTCTGTTCCACACACTACAGTTTTTTCTGAAGTTTTTGAGTTTTCTGTAATTGGTAACCCAAGAGCAATGTCTCAGAAGACAGGAACAATTGTAAGCACAGACACTGAATGAGGAACAGGAGTTCCTGGAGTTACAGTGAACATCAACTTGAACAGTTATATCAACTCTTTTGAGAAAAAAGGCCAGTTTTTGCACAGGCTGTAAGTCCTCTTTGTGTGGCTTTGTCAGACTTTGTTACCTCTCTTCTCAAGCCTTGGCAGGGCTTCAAGTGGAATGCTGTATCTGTCCAAAAGGAAAAAAAAAGTTCACCAAAATGAGAAGACTTGGCACAGTACAGAATCTCCTTTAGCAGAGGACTTCTAGAGCAGATTAGCCAACTATTTGTCAAAAGTGACAGTTATGATTTGGCTGACCTGAGAGAAGAAGATGGAATAAATGGTCTCTTCAATGGCTATTTCATACAATTTTTCGGAACAACTTGTCCATCTTTCTCCCTGCTGTGCACTGCTACAGGGAAACACTATTTAGTATATCCTACAGAAAATTTTCCTGGATGAGGGTGCAAGCAAGTTTGAACAGGCCATAAAGAGGCTCACAAAGGAAGCATGCTGGCTACTCTTCCCCTGAAAATTAAATTAACCAAATTTTCCGCATCAAAACTTTACACTGTAGTACGACATTCTTTTACATGGAGTTTCTTTGTATTTGCTGTGCTTGAGACAATCATACTCTCCACATTGTGGATCTTCAGCAAGGATAAATAATTAGGAAAAAAAAAAGGCTACTAGGATAATGGAACAGACGGCCTGATTTTGCTGCTTCTGGTGTATCTCTATTGAATTCATAAATCAATGTTTCTGCAGCTCACCTGTTAAATAATAAAGGCTGTTTTCTTTCATTGATGCATAATTTGACTACTAGAAATGGGGGTTTCATTGTATTTTGGAGCTTTGGAGGTTGAACATGGCCAAAGTCAAGCTGATGGGCAAAGCACAGTAGTGTTTCGTGTACGACTGAAAGACGTGGGAAGAAACCTCATAACCTCATTAGCTTAATCCTGTGAACATGCAGAAGGGCGACTGCTGGTATGGCTCAGACAACCTTTCTTTCTTTAAACTTACTCTGTAAGGTAGGATTTTCTTGCTTTTCTAAGAACATCTCTGGGCATTTTCTCCCATAAATTCCCCAGTACTGTAAAAATCTATAATGTTCCTTGCGTCTTTCATTGTTTTTGTTCAATTTTGCACACATTACAGTTCTTGTAATTCTTGAATTAACAGGACTTTTGGTGTTTTTAAGTAAAGTGATTGCAAACATTTTCTGTCTGTGGTTTGTGCTGAGCAGATGTTCTGCAGACCTGTCACATGGTCCCAACCTTGCCTTTGAGTGCTGTGGGCAGTTGTTAATGTGACTTACTGTACTGTCCATCAGGTGGTCTGTAAGTTTTCTTCTCTGCGCACAAAAGCAATAAGCAATTGGTCTGTTAAGGAAACAGCTGAGAAATCTGCTCAGAAATCTGATGAGAAAGCAACGAGTAAGAGAGACAGAGGTACAGTATGACCCCAGTCTGTCCATCTCTCAGGTCAGGAAGTCCTCCCATTGCCTCATTCAGTGCTGCAAATTTTGGTAGTGCAATTCTGATCCTATCCAAGATTCTCAGCTCCAAGAGACATTAATGACAAATCCCTCAGGTAAATACCATAGGTGCTCTTTCATCTCTTCTCCATCTTCCCCTGCTTTTTTGGTAGATGGGCTTTTCAAAGGGGTGAGGGAAGAGGGAGATTGTCAGAAAATTATAGACTGGGGAACAGTCTCGCTCTCTCTCTCTCACACACACATGTGGCAGAGAAAGCTATGGCTTTCTCTATGGGGATAACTATGGGGATAGTTGTTTATTATGCCAAGAGATTTTCTTCCTCAAACTACACACTGTCATGACTATTGATCAGCATATCTAAGTGTAAGAAAAATCAAAAGTCCCAAGTCTGTTCTTTGGGAGTTGTAAAACTCTTTAGAAAGACTTGCAGCCATGCATCTGAAGACATAATTAAACTTTAGGTGTGCCTTTTGCTGAACTTGTTAAACAAGATTTCCATTGCTTTTTTACCTAGAGGACAAACCCATGACAGAGTCTGTATTTATTTTGAGATACTCATCTAAACTGACACAATGGCGGTATTCACCCTGTAGCATACAATGGTAATCATACACTGTTCCCTTCCCTCCTGACCCAACTGAAAGCATGGGATAAAATAATCTTTATCATAAGCAGTATTTCTTCCCTTATAGTCTCCTCATTGCATGGCTAAAAGATCTTTGTGTAATGTAAGAAAATATCATAAATGGTAACAGTAGGAAGATTCTCTGAGTCAAAGATGCATCAGACAGAATTTGTGTCTGTATGGACCTTACACTGTTAAATGCAAGTTGATTTAAGTTAAAAGTTAAATGTACTGGTAAAGCACACAGACATCATAAATACTAATAATCCAATCCTTGTAAACCTCAGTACTTTCTGATTCAGAACAATTAAAAAAGTGTTTGAGGGCTTCTGAAGAAAGACTCCAGAAGATGTACAGTGATGTATCCAAGAGGAAAGCTATATACATTATGGGAAGATTTTACACCAAGGCTTTAATTCTCCTTTCTCCAAGTCTGCCCACACTTGCACAGTTTCACAGTAAGGTGGATTTGCTTTCCTCAGGCAGGAAAAACGCTCTTTAAGAGCTCTTAAAGTACAGATAGAGCAGTGACCTATTTTCAATACTTCCATTTTTATTTTTAGGTCTGTTATATACAGTGTAATGAACATTCAGCAGTGAAAAGACATCAATAACCAACCAGGTACATTTGCTCACATTCTGAATGCAAGATTAAAAATAGCTAGGAGACTGAACAAAACCAGCAATGGATCAGGGGATGACCTGCAGAGAACTTCCTCTGCTCAGGTTAGAGCTGTCTGACCACGTGAAATGAGTTAGTGACCAGACCAGTGGATGTACATCAGCCCTCTTGCTTTATTTTGTTTAGGTAGCCAAAAAGCTTTGTATGAACTTTTGACAACTCTAATGCAGAGTTGCCAGGGGTATGGTTGGAAAAGATGAAGACTATGGACTAGTTTTATACTTACAGAAGTTTTATTCAGTAATGGTATTGAACTGTTTTGGAGACGAGGCATGGAGAAGCTCATAGTGTATCTTTCCTACAGGCTTTGTCATTACAATATTTACAAAAAGTGAAATGTCTTATAGCAACTAATATAAAATAGAACTGCCATGCTCCTACCATCTCATCTGCTTCTGAAAGGTCAAACTTTCTATTTGGGAGGGAAAAAAGAATTTTTCACCGTTTAGTGGGCTTTTGCAAAGCTGACATTGAATTCTTTGATTCCACAAGTGAAAACTGGAAGTGCTTTATTAAGAAGCATAGGTTATTTTTGCTCATTTACGGTTATTTTTGCTCATTTAGCAGCTTTTTCAAGAAAGCTCTGTTTATCTTTGGAAACCACTCAGTTATAAAACCTGTCTTCCTCCACATACGTGTATTTCTGAGACAACCTCAAGAATGCTACAATCTGTCAAAACTAATTGTCTGACCATGTACTCCCCTTTACTATAAAGTAACTTCTAAGAAGCAAACTACTTTGGAGCAATTTGTCATACAATACAAATTTCTTTAAAGAACTTCAAGGGTAAGGAAGGGATGCTTTTTTTTTAAGCAGACAACTATTGTAAAAAATATGCATGTGAAGACAGAATGTGGACATTTGCCAGTTGTGCATACAATGCTTGGTTTGCTGAAGGAGTGTTTCAATTACGTTTTTTTTTCCTAAGGCCCATGCCAAAAAACCCAAGTCAGGTCATACAGTGGTACTTATATTTTGTAGATGGAGGTGCTTAATTTGAAACTACTAAGATATCTTTCTTCTAAATGGATCGTCGCATCCTGAATACAAAGCATTCATTAGTGCCTGAGTACAAGTGTTAATAATGGAATAAAAAAGGATCTGTCAATCAGGAACCACGCAATCATGCAGTGTTCTTTTCTTCTAGCCAGAGTAAGCCAGCTTTGCGTTCCTTCCCATTTTGAAAATTTTATGTACTTTCTAAGTTAGTTGAACAGACTTATGGTGCTGAAGAACACAGTCACTTCTATCCCTGAGCTGCTGAATCACCCGCCGCTCCTGCTAGCTAATAGTAGCTATTTTTAGTTTATGGTGGAAAACACTCTCATGGTGGCAATGATATTTCAAAAGACTTGGGAGCAAAATCATCTGCCTTGAATGTCTCTCAGCCTGTGCTCGGTACGAGCGCCTCGCCATTCCCTCCCAGAGCTAGCAATCCAGGTCACTCTTGCACGCGGGATGTGGCATTTGCTGGCTCTTTCATAACTGCCCGTAAGAGTCCTGGGGTCATGTTTGTAAACACTGCTGCCATGTGCGCGTAAGCACGTGGCGAGACACCAGCATGACCTGGAGTGCCAAGCCGGGAGGTAAATCTTGGCGCCAGCGTTGATGTCGCTAAGCCAACTAGTGCCGACTCTCCCGCTGGCGCGCACCCCTCACAGCCCTGTGAAACACCACGGCGGGTTGTTTGAAGGGCAAAGGGGAATCTTTTTTCCTGTACGTGGCACATGTGGATGTACGCTAATGTTGATGGTGCTCCAGCAGGTTCATCTCTCAGTGGTAAGCAAATGGCAGTGTTGAATTGTTCTCAGGAGAAATAAAACTGATTTCTGCCCTAAATTACTGAAATCAGAGTCCACATGGTCCCACAACACAATGCGAAAGTGTAGCTGTTAGGGAAAAGAACCATATAAGAGCACTTTGCCAAAGTTTCCAAAATTACTCCAAAGACACATAACCAAGACTTCGTGTCTGCAACAGCTTTTTGCTGGCTTTGCACTGATGAAATTAAGACCATGTTTCAGGCATTTGAGGAAGTAGCTCCTAAATAATTTCTGTTTATCAGTAGAGGTTGCATGATATGGCCAGTACAAACAAAAGTCACGAGTCTTTCATTTCCTCTTAACGAGAAATGAGCATATACAGCCACTGAAATCTGTGCAAAGTTTCATCTCACCCTGGCCACATGCTTTATATACTTCAAAAAAAAAAAAAAGAACGGGAGAGGGGGAGCAGTCTGTGATCCCTCTCTCCTATAGTGCCTCTGCTTCAAGTACAGCTGTAAGGCTCATTTGCTTTGACCTTTGCTGGGAGAGCTGAGAATAGGACAAAGAGTTAAAGTGTTACCAGTCCCTGCTGAGTCTGCACTTCTCAGCCAGGCAAGCCAGAAAGGCAGTTCGGAGAGGGTGTGCACACAGCAGAGGGTGAGAGAGAGGGGGCAGGGGAAGGGAGAGTAAAACAAAAGGAGAAAAATAAACTGTGCACACCCCAAAACAAAACAAGGGAACAGTAGAGAAAAATGCTTGTCTTTGAAGAACAGGAACTTTTCTGTTTGTCTCCCTCCATGTAGTTATATCTTGTTATCTGAACTCAAGGTACAGTAGATATATGAGTCCTTGAACTCTGAACTGGTGAGGAGAGCAGCAAAAGTAAGTCAATACAGTTTTAGCTGAGCAGCTGGAAAGAAGTAGGCTTTGTCTTTTTGTGCCTCACCTAGGGGAGGCCATTTAATGCAGCAATACACAGCTGTTCAAACCTCTTTCTTGCTGTATGCCAATGGTCTGCTAAAACAAAGCAAAACCAAGGCAATCTTCTCTGAGTGATAACGCAACTGTGGTTTCACTAGCTGCTCCAGGCTACTTGGGTTTCGTTAAGCCTCATCTCTTAAACTTGGACAAGAGGTGGTCCCTGGTTTGTCAGTGGGAAACGAAAGAATATGCCCATTCATTTCCACAGGCTTTTTGAAATCCTGCCCTACTGTAAATGTTACCCAATTCCCAAGCAGTGTGTCTGGAAAGCAGAAAAGTACCTTCCTCACTGTTGCATGTATATCTAGCTAGCGCTCTCCAGTGCTATTACTCTATCTAGCAATAAAGTTTCTATTTTTGACTCACTGTGGACGACCTTGCTCTAAAATCCTGGCCTGAACATTGCTTAAATGCAAAACGAGCAAACCCAAACAAGCTTACAAGCTTCCTCAGCCCATCACAGTCCTGTTATGAGCAGCCACGAGCGCGGGTGAGAAACAGCTCTCACAAGCTGTGAGAAAGGAAAAAGGAACCCGGCTCTGCATCGTGGCACCCTCAGCCCATCACTGTGCCTCGGGACACCTGGGAGGGTGTTTGTAAACAGCGTGGCCACGTGCATCAGAGCCACGTGGGGGCTTGACTGAACCTCCAAACCTGCGGAGAGGAGCATTGGGGGGAGGCAAGTCTGAATGCTCCCACTCCATTTTCCCAAGTAGTTTGCAGTGCTATTGGATCTCTAAACATAGCAAGGAAAAGTCCATCTGCCCTTCATGGTCAACTGCCTCTGCCAGCATCCAGAGACACTGCATGAACTAAATTACCCATTGGACTTTATTTCTAAGTGCATTTCATCGTGGATTATATCATGAGTCTGTGAATGTGCTGAAAGTAAATAGGGTAGGCTCTTGGTGAAATGCACTATGTACCAGGCAGGCTGAGATATGACTGTGACCCACAGCAAAGGAACTCTCAAAGACCAGAGGGAGACATTAAAACTTGTCATCTCCATTTCAGGTCTTGGAGATAACAGGTGACTGTTGCACAGAAATTTATGAATGCTGCTAAGGTTGCATCACCTGCACAAGTCTGTGCATCTCATCTCTAGTAGAGAGGTTTCTGACAACAAATTAAAGTCTGGTTTTTTCCCACCTTTGAGCTCTGCTACAAAATATGATGTCAACGTGAGGGTTTATAAACCCTGACAAACCTTTAATTGATAAAATGGATAAAGTGGGAGTTGTGTGGTAGGTTGGAGCTGATGTACATGAACATCAAGAAGAACAACAAGGCTGATAAAAGAACTAGAGCACAAGTCCTATGGGGGGAGGCTGAGGGAGCTGGGGTTGTTTAGTCTGGAGAAGAAGAGGCTTAGAGGTGACCTCATCACTCTCTACAACTACCTGAAGGGAAGTTATAGCCAGGTGGGGGTTGGTCTCTTCTCCCAGGCAGTCAGCAATAGGATGAGGGGGCACGGGCTTAAGCTCAGCCAGGGGCGGTTCAGGTTGGATATTAGAAAAAAATTCTTTACAGAGACAGTAATCAGGCATTGGAATGGCCTGCCCAGAGAGGTGGTGGATTCACCATCCCTGGAGGTTTTTGAACTGAGATTGGATATGGCACTGAGTGTCATGATCTAGTAAATGGACTGGAGTTGGACCAAGGGTTGAACTCAATGATCTCGGAGGTCTTTTCCAACCCAATCGATTCTATGATTGTGCAGACTGTGGGAAATCCTGCCTGTATGATTAGAAGGATTGAGGGCATAAAAGGGAGTTATTGGAGTACTTACTTACTGAAATGACATTAAGTAACTCTTTCACACACTGCGATTAACTGACACAATATCCTATATTTAATTATTGTTATTTTAATTATTTGTTTGGAGGTGCAAGGAGACATCTATCATGCCACTAAAATGGAGATAACATCCTTTCCTGCACCCTTTCTCACTTGGAGTGGAGGGTTTAAACAGTGCTGCAAAGCAGTGCACAAAAAGCCATCCTCTTCCCTGAGGACATATATTTAATTTTAAGTCGCTGGCTTGTTTTGGATGAACGCTGCTGATTTAAAGGTCTGATGGGTTGTGCAGCAAAAAGAGAACGTGCCAATAAACAGAAAATGCTACTGAAAACCAGCTTCTGAAAAAAAGTGAAAAGCATCTAGTTTCTGTTTCTTAAAATTGATACTTCTGTTATCTTAGTAAGCAGAGAAAACTATCTGTAAACCTCCAAATGAGCAGGAAGGAGGGTATCATGAGTAAAGCACTTGGGCCTAGGAGATAGGGGTTCAGTTCCCAGCTATACCACAGCTTTCCTGTAGACCTTTTAGCTTTGTTTGGTTTTTTTGTGGGTTGTTTTTTTTTTTTTAAAAAAAGGCACTGAAGTTTATTACTCTAGCAGGTTTTGTACCACATTGCATGATCTCTCTGTGCTTTGTCTCTCAGTTGTTCCTTATTAATTTTGTACCCTTTCTCTTATTCTTTGCGTGTTTTGTGTGCTCATTAACATTAGCACCCTGGGGAAAAGACTGCAGCAGTGCTGGTTAGGAATTCCTCTTACATATACATATATACATACACAGAGCAGGCAGTAATAGCAGCTTTGCTTTATTTACTGCAAATATTTAGTTTTTTGGAAGGGAGCTGCCTGCCTCTACTGTAAACAAGAGTTACTAACACTCTGGCCCCTTATGTGCTGCCAGACCCCTTTTCTTGCCTCCTTTACTGAATTAAATAGTAAAACAGGACAAAAATGGCTTATGTTTGTACAGCCCCAAGCACAGTGGGATTCTATTTCCAGGCTGGGATATGAGGTGCCTCCTAATGTGCAATCATTAATTTCACTCTATACACTCTCCTTATATTTAGAAGCATCAGCATTGCCATCCTGAACTAGACTCATGCTCCAACTTGTCCAACAAGTATCTCCAACCCTTTAATCGTTTCAAGAAAATGCAACTATTTGGTTAGTAGTTACACTCACTCTTCCAGAGGCAAAACCTCTTTCCAGTCCATCAGCTAGCGTTTATATTTTATAGTACATGTTAACTTTCAAATTTGAAAAATTGTGGCTTTTTGAAGTAAAAATCAGGGTTTAGCTTCTATACCTGCCTCTTAGTCTTTCCATCCACTCCTTCTCCCTGTCCCCTCAAGGAAAATAAGAATAGCCCCAAAACTACTTTTCTTTTTTAAAAAAATTCAATTACTGCAAAATACATGATTGACTAGGTGCCTCACTTCTACAAGTGTCTCTGTTATAGTTCTCTGAGCCCAAAGAAAATTAATAGGGTTTTGTGAAAGTGGCAGGAGCTGCCACGATTTTGCAGGATCACAAGTCAGCTGACAACACTGGAGGGGAAAAAAAGCCACCTATCCTTAATGTATTCTCAACTGCACAACATAGACACAGTGGAAAACTAGACAGAAATCTGTGTTTTCCTGCCTGGTCTCTCACTTTTCAGGCACTACACACAGTAACAGAGAAAAAAAAAAAAAAAAAAAAAACCAGCACAATTCTTGTTTTTCTTACTGCTTTCTCACACCTACAGAACCTTCTTCTCTGCATTAAGGATCACCAAGAAGCAGAAAAGCACAGGTCTAAACTTAAGTAAAGAAAACAAATGTTCCATGTAGAGTATGGAGAGCACCACAGAAACATCAGAGAACAGAAAAGCTGTATTCTTCTATTTTGTGCATTTTTCATCTTTAGAAAAATCAAGAGTGTTTTTCCCTATTTGGTCAGTATTTTCACTTGCTCCTGGGTATGTGATGTGTACACTTGCAACTAACTGTGCATAGAATAGAAACTCACTAGCACAGATTTTCTTTCCTCCAAAATGTCTACTAATTATACAAAGTCAATTGTTAAATCTGACCCCTTCCAGTTGTTCAGTTTCCATGTTTTTGATTTTTAGTGCTGCCATTTTAGTAGTATTTCAGAGCTTTTTTTGGGCAGACAAACTTGAAATCAAACAGACAAGCAAGCAAAAGAGTGCAGTGGGAACAAAAAGTTGGTAACTTGAAAAGGAAGTTAAGAGTCTCTAATACCTACACACACCACACCCCCTCCATATCCCAGGAAGAGATGAGTCCAATGTATTTTCCAGCTTTCATATGCTCTCTTTTAGGGATAAATGGCATTCCTTTTATTAAGCTGTACATACACTTCAAGCTTCACAGAAATATCTCACTTCTGTGAACTTTAACTTTTGGAGAAAACAAGAAACTCCTGCTTTACTGCAACAATTCCTTTTCCCCATTTTACCATGCACAGGACAGTAATACTACTTGCGCAGAAGAGGAAATATGCAATCATTCTTTTCTTCTTTTTGCTTACATAAGAGCTGAAAGAGTTTTGTGTCCTTTGGCAAGTATAAAAATTGTATAACTTCAAAGAATGTGACTTCAAACACAAGTGAAGTAGCACTGAAAGAACAAACAGATTAAACAAAGATGAAAAAACCCATCGGGGGCATGAAACGTGGGTGAGTGCAGCATGAGCAGTTGTTGTCTCTCATGATAAGGGACAAATAGGGAGAGATACTAAAGGACACTAAGGCTGAGGGCAAAACTCTACTGCCAGCATCAGGCCCAGCGTTAATGTTTACCCTTTGATCTCTCTAACAGCACTAGAAGTGGTAAAGGAAAGAACAAATAGAGAAATCTCAGGAATGCCTTTGTCATGCATTTTTTACTCTTGCTTGCTACCTTCTGCTACTCAGCTGCTGGAAGAGTAATGGGAACTGGGCAAAAAGACATCAGAAAAGAGAATGAAAGGCAGTAAAGAGCTTACTGAAACAGAAGCAGATTCTGGATATGACAGAAATAATTATGTCTCACAAATGAAACAACAGGTGAGCAAGAAACCACTGCAGTGTAGTAACAAAAATACAGTGATGTAGTAGACCTTAACATAAAATGGAAACAACCAATGTGAACACACAAATGCTGGGTATAAGATCTAGGAATCGGCATTTGTACTCTGTTACATGATGAATACCATGATTCATCTAGACAAATTCAGAATATGGAAGAGACATTTATACCAAATGCTTCCTCCCTATGAGAAAAAAACCCACATCTTAGGATTCATTTCCTAAAGCAAGTGATGTGCTTTGCACATTGATCCGAGCACTTGCTGCAAAACTGCATTAAGAAAGTCTGAAAAATATGCCTGAGACAGGATGAGGAGAGAACATCTGATCATAAAGTTGCACAGCACATGCAGAGTACAGGCTTCAGGTGTCTCTGGAGACCAGAATCTGTCTGGATTAGGTTCACAGAAGAGAGCATGAAACACATTGCTAGTTGGGCGCTTCTGACCAGCTACAGTGCATTTTCACAGAAGCACAGAATTTTCTGTGCAAGGCATCTTCAGTAATTACCATCACTTCTCTCCACTATTTTTTTTTTTAAACAACAGATTGGTGGCATTATTCATTTGGCGGAGTAAATGCAGAAATCTCCACTAAGCTTCTTGTGTCTAATGGAGATCCATTACAGTGGTATTAGCTTTCGTAATAGCAACGCCTCTTTGTGTCAACATGTCTCATTAAGACTTTCAGCTATTTGATTATACTTATAAAGTTAGTAGGATTCACGATTTGTGTTCTTTAAAAAGGGAATTGTTCTGCTATCCTAACAGGCAGTGAGTCATGTCTAATTAAGGAAAAAAATATATAACCGCTTACAGTGGAATTCTTGTATTGCAAAGAGCTGTGTTGTCATAAAAGCTTTTGGGGACTGAATTCATTATAAATTTTTTAGAAGGGGAGAAGTGGTATAAAAATAATTTGGAACCTTTGCAACAATTTCCTTAACCCCCATCCCATAATTCGTGTCAGTCCGTTCCATACAAAAGCGACAACACAGCCCAAATCGCGCTCGAGTGCTGAGGGAAGAAAAACGGCATTAGATAAAGGATCCAGTGATCTAGAATGCAACACAGATGCAGAAAACTCAGCCAAAACCCAAACTATCGTACGTGTTCTTAAAACTGTGCATTTTTTTTTATTTCTTTCACCCTCCTCCGCTGCTCAAGAGGACCAGGAACATTCCTAGAACTCTGTCCTCATTGGCTGCGTCAAGGCAGCTGCCGAGGATGCTGGGACACTGTTTGTAAACACTCTAACCACGTGCACGCAACCACATGGAGAGTCATCGTCCCGACCTAAACGTCTACCCACTTAGTAAGCCGGGGTTTTACTGCAATGGAGCCAAATCCTTTCCCAACACGACGTGACCGAAAGTAGCTCACGCCAGGACATTGGAAGAAAAACTTGGACTGCTTATGCATTGTTAGAAAGGAGATTAGTCATTGAAACAGAAGTTTAAGGACAAAACAGCTTGTTTAGAGTAAAGAAGTAATTCTTTATATATAGCTGCAAAAAATTCAACTTAAACATGGAAACTTCTCCTCCCCCCTGCATACACCTGGTGAAACCAATATTCATATGCTAAGAAACCACGTGGAATGTATTTGAGGTTAGAGGTAATGCTGTAGAACATGGGAGGGTTATTTCAAGTTGTCTCAATTGCATCATAGTAATTAATCAGAGAGTGCTGGGGCTACTTGCCCTGTATCTGGGGAAGACACTTCCATGGAGTATTTGGTTATTGAGCTATCTTGGCCTAGATATCTAAACACTCACCTGCTCACTTCTTTGCTACTTCTTTGAAACTGTCTGTTGTGGTTTAACAAAGCTTTGTACTTGGTTAGGCTTAAAATGCTGAATTATCCTTTCCTGTTGAACTTGAGCATAGAACAAGCCTATTCCTTTCCACACTGCAGCATAAATGCCTCCTTTATTTTATTAATATTTTTCAGTAAGAGGAAAAACACACACACCAGAATTAGGTCAAATACTGCAAGCCTTTATTTATCTGTAAGAATAATCCTACTGGGATTTCTTGCTACAAGGCAACAGCACTCCAACTTGGAATCCACACCTCCACAGCAAACTTTGCTTTTTAAGGACAGCCTGAATTTTGTTCAGGTCACTAAGATGATTCAGAGTTCTGGAAGATGTTTGACAGAGATGAACAAACCTGCTTGAAAAGACAGATGGGAAACTAAATCTTTATGGCTTTTATTTGTTAAAGTTTGTTTGTTTTGTTTCCCAATTTTTCCAAAGTGTGGCAACGTTCTTTAAATTGACCCCAGATTTAAAATTGTTTACTATGAAAAACTAGTAGAACACTTTCTGATCCTTCTATAAACAAGGGCATATTTTTTCTTCATTTCAAGAACGTGTGAGGTATGTGGGTGAAATCAGTTAGCTGTTCTTTCTATTTCTTAAATCTTGTTTTTCCTCTACCTTCCTTCTGTTACTCCCTGTTATATCATGCAAGGCACATTCCCAGTACTTTAATCCAAACAACTTTTTTTGGTCAGTCATCAACTGGCCTTGGGATTAGTCCATCTGATGCTGCAGGTTCAGATTTTTGTTCCTTAATCCCACCACTTCTGTTTCCACCCACAGAGCAATTCCTTGACAAAATGGGTGATTTTCCATATATGTAATGGGTTTTTTAAAACAGACTTATCTACCCTAAGGGAAGACAGAAGCACTTCTCTGCAATGGGTGACTGAGGGGATGATTACTCATGGTACTTTCCGTTTGTAAGGTTTTATTATGTAGGATATTGGGACAAGCTATGCAAATTGAACATTCAAGCAGCAATGATCTGAAAGTCTTAACATCTGGAACTATGGCAACTTGTTACTAGTCACTTGTTCAGTGTTCAAAAGCATATTTTTGCTGCAGAATATCATTTAATGAGTAAGATGGTATTCACTGCCTTATGGAGTAAGGGATGGGAATAATGCTTCAAGTGTGATTGATTCATACAAATTCTCTTTCTGGCTTTCAGCCATGATGCAGTCATATGCTTTATTTCTGTTCAGACTACAGCTTTTTTTTTTTTTTTTAAATAATGAATCATAGTACATCCCACTCCATTTCAGAACCAGCACATTGCCTTTCAAAATGATGTCACAACACTTACTGCTGCTGGCTGACTGCCTTAACAGCAATCAAAGAGCTGGACTAAATAAATACTGTGCGTTATTTGGCAAAATCATTTGTGGTTGTGTTCTCCAGCACAGTTTCCAAGATAACCACCAACTCTACTTGAAACTTGGCAACTTTGTTCTACCACTTTCAGGCTCCAGTTGTGAAACTGGCTTACAGATGCTGCTACCATGCCTAGAGCTACTGTGCAGCAGCCCAGGGAGAGACATACAGGGGTTACTCCCTCTGACAAGCCAAATTTGACAGCTCTTCTGAAATTCCGCCTTGAAAAATTGTCAGCTTTTACGAAAGGACCTTATTTGGCTCCTGTACAAACACAAAACATCTTCCACTCAGAATGAAATGGAGCAAGGGATTTAAAGTCACTGCTTTCGCACACTTAAAAAAAAAAAAAACACTCTACTGTCCATGCAAGGAACTTAAAAGTGAAGTACTCCCTGTAATCCTGAATAGGGTTGGTAACAATCCAACCCAAACTTCACGTTTTTCAACATCGGAGCAGCAGCCTTGTTCCAAAAAATGATGAGGTATTTTTTGGGTGGTCTTCTTTTCTTTAGGGCTGTCTGGCCATTGCTAATATTTAAAGTAACTGTACGGAAGACAGAGTCCCAGCAGCATCAGAAGCTCTTAGGGCAAAAAGGAACAGTCCCATCCAACTCTGGCAGCAGAAATCCCCATTCCAGAAGCAACTATAGGGTCTCCCAATTCTGCATGCAGAAGACAAAACATTTACAATCTCCTACTTCTCCTATCCAAAGCAGCACTGGTGCAAGTGAGGGACCTTGGAAATCTGTCCATCATAGTAACTCCTCAGCAAGCTCACCTTTCTTGTTCTTTAAACAATGTTGACATGCCAAACTCTAGGACCACCGCACTATATCAAAACAATACCACTTTTCCTGGCTAAAATCCAAGAATCAGCACAATGTCCAAGTCCACATTAAACCCTTACTATGAAGGGTGATAATTCGGCAAATTCAGGAGCCTCAGTGTCTCCTGTTCAACCTTTTCTTCTTTTGAAGATTTGTTCAGAAATAGTTTTGAAATGGGCAATACAAAACCACTTTCAGAGGTTCCCTGGATGCATTCACAAAGGTTTTTTTTAAGTCACTTCCCAAAATGAAACAACTATTTCCACCGAAAGATGACTTTTGAGTTCTTCATTTCACGTAAACAGCAGTTTAGCCCCACCACCAAAGCACTGTTATTTTCCACATCTTTGCTCTCCCTTTTTTCCCCTCCTCCCTATACCCTGGCTGCTCGATTTAGTTTTCTGACTTCACTGGCAGGGTTCATACTACACTTTCTGTAACAACAAAAGACAAAATACTGCTCAACAGTGATTTATCTTCACTGGTTCCAAATTGATCTTTTTCCTGCTGGATAAAATCCAAGATGAGTACATTCTTTCAGAGTGTTAACAGCAGCAGTCAGATCCCTCTATAACTCCAGTTTATGCATGACTATTATACATGAGTTAATACATGACTAGACCATTGACATCTCCCTGTTGAGTATCTTCGGCAACCACGTCCTGTTTTGCACTTTACAACCTCCAGAGAAAGTGCCGTAGTGAAATACACATGCAGATACGCAAGTGAATGTACGTGTGACTGCACTCACCCCCTGCTGCAATAAGTCAACCTTCCATTAACATGCGAACAGAATGGCCTCATTAGCCGACGAACAACACCCACTGACCTGCTTTCACTAGGGATAGTATCTCCTCATCTCTGAAACTCTTAAACTTCACAGTGAAAAGAAGAAAATTATGCCGAACTGTTATTCAGAGCCACTGATCACCGCTTAAAGCCTGCACATTCGCATGCCGCTCATCATGGAAAACAAATCTTGTGATGAGATCTTTGGCTGCGATAAAAGCACGCCAGACCACATCACTTCTCCCTTCACCTCGCTCCGAAAAGGAAAACTACTTAGCAGAAACGCGTCTGCTGAATTTCCAAGATTCAAACCGCGAGCTGAAAAGCCTCTTTTAACTCGGGGCCGCCGGTGTCTACGGGGTGATTTAACGCCGATAAACGCCACGATGCGAGCGAGCACGAGCATACACCGCCGCGCGTCCGACTCAGGCGTGGTGAGATTGTTGCTCTTGTCTGTCATCTGGCGGGGAACAAGCCCGACCTCACCGAAAGCGTTATTTTAGGGGAACACGCTCGGGAAAGTGATTCTCCTTTCCATCCCGTGGCCACATTGTGCAAGTGGCCCCGACGGCGGGGTTTAGTAACGCGGACAAAACGCAAGTGCACAGAAAAAGGGTGGGGGCCGGCACAGAACCCCTCGCTGAGCCCACACTTTTCCCTGCAGAGCCCCGCAGGACCGCGCCGCGCTTCCCACCCCGTCGCCCTCCCCAAGCCCCACCAGCCCCGCGCGTCTCTCCCGCTCCCCGCGGGGCTGCGCCCGCCTTTGTGTCCGCCGGGGGCCGGGGAGCAGCACAAAGCCGGGGCGCCGTCCCCGTCCGCAGACAAAGGCGCGGGGAGGGGCGGCGAGGCGCAGCCCGTGTCCGGCCCCGCGGGGAGGGGGCCCTGTCAGTCAGCCATGTTGGGGGACCTGCGGCGGCGCCCCCTCCCCGCAGACCCCCGGCTGCACGGCACGGCACGGCGCGGCGCGGCCCCGCGACACCTCCCGCAGGTGCGAAGCGGAGAAGGCGGCCGGCACGAGGAACCCGCTCTGACCTCAGCCGCGTCCCTCAGCCTCGCCGACATCCAGCACGCACAGCCCGGGCGCCGCGCTCCCCGCTCCTACAGCGCCGCCATCTTGCTTCCTTCTGCTCCTTGCCGAGCGCCGCCGGGCCCCCGCACCAATATGCGCGCGGCGCCCTGACGTCGGCGCCCGCCCNCACTCCACACCGGGCACGCGGCGCGGGGGCGCCCCCGGCTCCGTCAGCGGCCCCGTCAGCGCCGCCGGCCCCGGCCGCGAGGGGATCGGGGTTTGGTTTTTTTCCCGGCTGCTGACGCTCGTTTGGTCTTTTGGGGGTTCCCCCTCCGCCCCCTCGCCTTTGCTGCTTTCGCCGAGAAGCGCCCCGTCAGCGCCAGCCCCCGCCGTGGGCCGCCCCGCGCCCCGCACCCTCCCCGTCCCCGCGGGCCGGCGGCGCTTTCCCACGGCCGCGGCAACCCGTCTGCTGTCCCCGCGCTGCGCTCTCCCCCGGCGGCGCTGGGGGAGCGGCTCGGTAGTGCTCAGTAATGCTCGGTATCCGGCTGACAGCGTGAAGGAAAAATGGGCAGAATCTCTCCCCGGGTGTCCCCAGTGCCCGCGCACACCGGGCTGCCAGGGTGGGTCGCTCGGCGCGGCGCCGGCCGGACACCCTATCCCGGGCAGCGCCCGTGGGTCGGTGCGGGGTGAGCGGGGCTCACGGCACCTCCACTGCCAGGAGCTGGGCTGGTCGCTCGCCCAAGGAGAAGCGGTCCCGTGCCCGCGGCAGCTGGAGCCGCAGCACCAGGTCTGGCTGTCGGTCCTAGCGCCGCAGCCCCCCGAGCGGAGTTTGGTGCCCCCTCAGCCCCGCCGGCGGGGACAGGGTGCCGCTGCCATCCCAGCCGCTCGCCGCCCTTCTCCGGGGGAGCTGGGGTTCTTCCAGCCGGGCAACTGCGGGGAGCAGAAGTGAGAGTAGGCAAACCCACCTCTCCGGGAACCAGCGCTGAGCTTTCACCGCCGCCGAAGCAGCGCCCGGAGCCCCGAGCGCCGCACTGACCTGGGTGCCTCCCCTCCACCGGACCGTCGGCTCTGCCCGAAGTTACTCCGGCCTGCTCGGGGCTGGGGGCGATTTTAGGAGAGCATTATCTTCCCGGCATTCACCCCAGGTCCTTCACCCTCGGAGTGGCAAGCTCTGGGTTCATCAGCGGTGCCCGAGAGATGCTGAATCCCCATCTGTTACCCGCCCGGCAGAGGCAGGCTGGTGGAAACGGGACTTCAGCAAGATGACAAATATCATGCATTAGATGCAGATCAGAGTGATTTCTAGGAAGTTCAGGTCATCACTGAGTAATTTGTTTTTCACATCACAGGTTGTTCCCCGAGTTTTGGTTTTACTTTAATTTCTGTGAAACGTTTCATAAGCACACTGGAGATCAAAGTTTGCCCTTAAAACTTGCTAAAATAGCTCTGCTCTGATGGCAGTGTTACTTCTGTGTCTGTGCCAGGCAGCTCGCTCCCCAGCACTTGGAACGGTGCTGGCCTGGCTAGCCCTATCCTGTAGGAAAAGGCATGGGTTTTCTGACAAAGATCTTTGCATTTATTTCTGCAGAGCTGCATTCAGCATCATCTTATGCAGCCTAGATCTGTGCAAATAGACTCAAGTCGCTGTCTCTTTTGGGAGAGTAAATGATGAAAAGAATGGTCATGATCTGCCTCAATTTTGCCAGGTTTTTTTGTGCTTTCACTACACTTGATTGATTTCCAGCAGACTTTAATCAGTATTTCAGACACTTTTAAGTCTGCATATTTATTAAAACCTAGAGTTGCTTTTTCCCATGGTATGGCATATTCAGCTGGCATTACCAGGAATGAGCATGCACAGCCTCTCAGTGGGTTCAAAGTGCTGCGTAATCCCAGAACTGCTCTTACAGCACCTGCAGAGACACCTCTGTCCTCTGCACCATTGTGTTCTGCTTAACCAGGGCTCGCTCTCTGTGCTTTCCCCCAGTATTTGCATTGCACTAGGAGAGTGTGCCTCCTTTGCATGGCTCAAATCCCTCTTATGCCCTTTGTGTATGGATGAAGCAGGTGGCTGGTTTTGGCAGGACCATGCTGCACCAGCTCCCAGTTTCAGCAGGAGCACAGACCTCTCTGCATGCAAAGGCATGAACAATCTGGAAACCTGGGTGATTGACTGGGTGGATAAAATGGGAAAAAAAAGAGAAGAAGCCTTCGACAACCACTAACCCAAAAGCCACAAGCAGGAGTTTGAAACTGAGCTGGGATTCTCTTGTTTCCTAATTGTGCTCTTGTGCTGAAGGGACCACTCATGCATATGTAATCTGTATGTATGGATGTGAGAAATTGCATGCATTTTTTAAATGCTTCCTGTCATAGGTGTGGTTCACTTTCCTATTCTCTCTCTCTCTTCTTTACTGTCCTAATGACAGCCTGTTGTAATCACCAGGCTCAATAAACCCAGGAGCACTCTTGCTGAACCAGCAGTACTGTCTTGCTTCCTGGAGCACAGCGCACACTTACTGGAGCCTCCCCTGCTCTGCCGGGTTGTGCTCAGATATCTTGACCTACAAGCCTCCTAATTGACCCGGTGCCATCCTGTAGTCCTGCCACATTTTGACAAACCACAGGATCTTTCGGCTGGAGTGCTCCGTGAGTGTCAGGCCCTGTATATGATGATGTGCATCTCTTGTTCTCTTTCTGGGCTAGAGGAACATTCAGTAGCTGTATCCATCAATTCACTGATTGTTGAAGGAATTAAAAACCCTTTGAGAACCCCTGAAGTGTGAGCATTTTACTGCAGCATGAATAGCTAAGGGCTCAGGTGGACTGGGCAGAAGAGGCAGCCTACAGCTACCAAATCCCTTTACTGATGTTTTTCCCTTGCCTTCTCTACGGATGTTTGGTTTTCTCCTTACTTTCAAAGCCTTGCACAGCCTTGCAGTCGGCATCCTGGTGTGCATCCTTACGTACTGCCCACTGCCCGACATCACCTCGCTCCCTGGCAGCCCTTGCCCTGTAGCTTCGCAGCAGCGTTAAGGAAGCTGGACAAGGCTGTGGAGTCTCCTGGTATCTGGCAGTGGTAGCGATGGGAGGGGATCCCTTTGCACATGAGCCCTCAGGAGCTGCATAAACAGAGCCTGTGGGAAGCAGGGATGAGTGCAGGAGGCTTTGGTGTGTCTGTTGCTGATATGGAAATCAGTAGCGTTGGCTCAAGCCAAGACAGTGTTGGTCTCAAGTTCTGCCTTCTTATCTTTACCATGAAGCATCCCAGTTTGAACAGTGGCTTATTTTCAGGGGCCACTCTGTCCTCTGACACTGCACATGACTTTTGGTTGACTATGAGTTGAAGGGAATGGATGATGAATGTCTAAATTCCTATGGATCCAGGTCCCTGAGAAAGGCTCAGTGTCTTTTCTCTTTGGAAACAGACTCCAAATTCCTCAGAAAATCTGGGTAGAAGATGGAGTGACTGATCTCCAATCTTCTGTAACATTTTCCAACTAGGTGCCTGAACATAGGCTCCCTGTATCTGTAGCACTGAGGAAAGGTGGCTTTGTTCCAGGTGAGTTAGATGTCCACTGGTGACCTATCTGACAGTCTCAGGGGTCAGTACTGGGCCTTTTTAGTTAGATATTTTCATATATATATATATAAAAACATACAACTTTGGATATCCGGAATGTAGTAATTTTCTAGAGTTCGTTTCACAAGTAGGAAGGGAGAAATCTTACTGGTGACTCAGAGAAGTCAAGGAAATATGCTGGGTTTTGCAGTGTAGCCTGTGATTTCCTGGCATATAATGAAAGCTGGTTCCTAAGAACGTCTTTCAAAGGAAAACATGCCAAGGGAAAACCAGCAGGGACTGATGAAACAGTTAAATGGGGTGATACAGACAGATCTGTGTTGCTTTTCAGCAAATGCCTGTCTTTGGAAGGAACCATAGCTGTGTGCCATGACAGCTTTGGATGTGACCTGCCAATAGCCTCAGGTTTTGCAGCTCGAGGAAGGAACTGTGCATTCAATCCTTTTTCTTTTGGTGAATATGGGGATGTTATACACAGCTGTCCTTCTTCGAAACACTGTAAAAAAGCTCTACTGAAAGATGCAAACCTACATCAGACACACAGTCACCACATTATATTAAAAGGTACATTCTTATCTGAGGATTTGAAGAACAAGAAGTGTAGACCAGCAGGGCTCGGCAGCTATGAGGCACCAGCAGAAGCCCTTGCCACCCTGAACAGCTTAAAAAACCCTCCAAATTCTCTCTTCTTTCAGGATATTTGAACAGTGAGAAAAAGGAAACTGCCTTTCCTGTCTCATTGGAGCAGCTTTCACTCTTGCAAGGTTTCCTCTGTCCTCAAAATGTACCAACCTGTTCCCCTTTTTGGTTGGCAGCAGCATGATGCATGTGGGACTTGTGTTTGGTCACTGGCATCAGTGGTACTTTGGGGTAGTGCTGTGGGCTGGAGGCTAAAGTTCAGTGGCTGACCATGTTCAGTGGTCAGCCTTAAGCTGGAGTCCTGCACCTTTCCGTGTGGCTACTGCTTCCAATGCAATATGCAATATGGCTGTCGAAGTGAAAAATAGCCACAGTGCTTCTTGGTGGTGTCAACCTGCTCTTAGTGGGATTTTGTGAGACAAGTTAAAAATTATTTTATGAAGCTGGTAAAAAGTAAAAAAAAAAAAAAAAGTCATAGCTGTTGGGATTATCTCTGCCTTGCTAATTCCATTTCTGAAAAAAAAACCCAAACAACAAAACAAACAAAACAAACAAACAAACAAACAAAAAACCAAACAAACAAAAACCCAAACAAAACAAAACAAAACAAACCCCCAACAAAACAGGCATATTAAAAAACAGTTGCTGTGATAGAAGGACATTGTCCAATTGCCACATAGTCTGCAATGTATTTATCTTATTTCCTTACAGGAAAAAGCTGAGGATGAGCTCCCTATCTCTGTGACAGCATCCTTGGTTTTCTGCAGTACGAAGCAAGAGGGGATGCCACTGATCAGAAGACCCTAAACTAAAGCATCTTAAGGAGCACAGATTTTGGGGGATACTTGTTTGGCATTTTTAGAAAATTCAGCTGCTGAATGCTTTTTGGACGTATCAGATTAAGGACCTGCTTTATGAGAGTTTTACTGCCAGTCCCACTTTGCCTTGCTTTTCTGTTTGTAAATAGGAACACTAATACCCTTATCAGCAGAGGGATTTAGCAAAGATAAACAGATTTGGTTTTAATTCCTTCAGAAATCATGCCAGAAGTACAGAAAATAAACAGGAAGTATTTGGACTCTCAACACAGAAGCAAACCGGGATTTAACAGGCACCAGAGAGACTCTGGGGCAGATTACAGGTTGGAAAGATAGATATGGAAGAGCACGACTGATTTAGGAAAACCACGCAGAGAAAACGGGGGTTAAATGTTGCAACATACAAGGAAAAGCTGTTCTTCATCTGACATTTGTGATGAATCAAGAGGAAGATTTATTGAATATGTTTGGAGACAGATAAAGAGGGAAGAGAGGAGGGTGTCAAGAGGAGGGTTGATACAGGCCAATTGGTCAGAAGGAAAATGTTTAGGAAGGTGCTGCATAAGCAGATGCTAAGCAGTGACTCACTGGCAATGAAGGGCATCTACCCCAGCTCACGGGTCAAGAGTCCCTGAGAGGGGCACAGGTTCAGAATGGCTGCTGAGGGGCCTGCAGCCAGATGATCCTGTCCAAGGGCAAAGTGTGCCCTGAGGTCTGTTTGCCATGGGGAGGTATCCTCTGTTGTTCACAGCTTGGTGAAGCTTCAGGTGGAGCAATGCAGCCAGCTGGAGAGTTGTGCTTCCAGTAATACATTAGACGAGGGAGTTCAGAGATGGTCTGCAGGAATGACAGCTTATACAGCAAGGCACTCCCCTGAGCAGAAGGGTTTGGAACTGCTGAATCGGGATTTTGGCAGCTGTGAGGACATGGTAAGTCATCTGGTCCATGTTAAATTCTGTTAAAATGCTGAGCATTAACTGCCCTTCACATCTATTGGAAATAAAGGAAGAAAAACTGAGCTAATTGGCAGCAATGCACATCTATTGCCAGGGTAATAATTTTTGACTGTAAAGATTGTTCTGCACTTAAACAAGTTGCCTGGAGAAGATACTGCACCAGAGGCTGAACAGGGTAGGGCCTGTCAGGAAACATCCACCCACACAAGCCAAGGGTGGATCAGAAACTACCTGCAGTCCTTCTCAGACCCATGTTTCCATCATGCCAAGAAAAAGCAGACTTTTTTTTTAAGAGTCTCAGGAAGAACAACAGAATCCTAGCTGGAGACTACACAGAAAATAAAATATGGACACTCAAGGTAAGATAAATAGTAGAGATACACCATTTACTGGCCTGTCCACAGTAACAGAATTACAGTACACATTGTCACAGGTGAAGAAGAGGGCACAACTTACATTGCTCTATGCTAGGTTGCTGAGGAGTGGCCTGAGCCTAGAATATTAACATATACATTAAAAAATATGACTGGTTATAAACTGAGGAGTGACTTGAGTGGAAAAGGTTCTTTGATCTATAGAGGTGGCAATCCAACAAAGCTAAGCTTCAGACATATTTTAAGTTACTTAAATACAACAAAAATACATAAATGTAAAGTCAGGATAAGAAAATAAAACTCTGATGGGAAACACATGGGGAAACAGAGATGTTCAAAGTAATCACTGAGAGTTATACCCATCTGAAAGTGGGTGATGTGCATCCAAATGATGCTAACGGGTTGGAAAGGGTCTGAAGAGGACCTGCAAGCTTCCCATCAATTTTGAGGTCAGGAAAACTTGTCTCCCTCTGAGATGTGCAAATAAGTTAAACTCATTTATTTTAAGAAAGACAAGGGTTAAGATCATGGTCCTCAAGTGCCTGCAAAGGGAAATGTTCTCGGTAGCTGCAAGTTGTTTAATTGATCAGATGAAGACAAAACAAAACACCATAGATGAGGGCTAAAGCTAGAGAAATTCAGACTGAAAGGTTCTCATTTTTAAGAGCAAGTGGCATTCTTTTCCTAAATTTTGTAACAGTTTATCAGGGGAAGCTGCAGAGCCTTTCCATCAAGGGTTTGTCTAAAAGACCCATCATGGTGCTTTTGCTTGTTACCAGCTGGTAACAGGCTGTACTCTGTGAGAGGTCAGAAAAGATGATTGTGTGGTCCAATTTAGTCTGTGCATCATGCTTTCAATCATTTGTGCTGTTACTGTGATTTAAGCATGACACAAACAGTTAACCTGAAGATATCTGCCCTGTTACTGGAGGTCTATCCAGTGAACAGATATCTAGCATTCAGGAGTGAAGAGATAAAGTGCAAGGTATCTCATGCAAAAGAATTGTAGTGATATTAATTTCACAGTCATTCCAGGGATTTTGAAGCCAGAGATTGATGGAGGACTCAAGAGAGGCTGCTGCTAGCCCACTGGCAAGCTCATGAAGCTTCCACCCATGTCTTGCTTGTTAAAGAAAATTTGTGGGCTATTGCTGCAGGGCTCCTGTGGCTTTGACTGTTTCAGATAGCTGTCCCTCCCTGACAGAGCTCCTAATTTTCAAGCAACAAAAAAAGGATTCTCCATCTGAGGGAGGTCAAGAGAGCAACAAGTTTATGAAAAGGGGAGGACTCAAATTAATAAATGTGGGTGGGACGGAGATGGTGAGGTGCATTTGTCTTTCACGTCTAGTCACCCATGTTAATCTGTTCTAATTGCATTAGAGAGAATGAACAGGCAACAGAGCTGATGTTTGCTGAGGCAAATGCTTGTAACAGCTCTGGGCATCTGTTGGTGGATTTCACCAGGTCAGCTGCACTGAAGGCAAAGACGCCTCTCTCAAGCGAAGGCAGACACTGTGTATCTACATAGTACCTATATTAGGGTAGTGACAGGAATGTATGCATATGTATGGATAAATACTCTCAGGGAAGATATCTTACCTTAAAAGTTTGCGGTTGATGAACATAATACCGCTTCACTTCAAACTTAGGTGAGACTCACACCTTTCATTTGCTCCTCTGGTATTTTAAACACTATCTTTGCTCAGCAGATAACATTAATCCTGTCCCACGTAACGTGCTGGCTCTTCCATGCAAATCTTCTCTGGCAGAGCTCTTGAACAACAAATTGTGTCCTATCAATTGAGGCTTCAGTTCAGGTGGGAGTTTGTGAGCTCACTGAGGACAAGCTTTGCCAAGGCAAGGAGAGCAGGATCTAATCTGGAAGCTGAACATTATCCAGAACAGATGTGTTTGTGCATTTCAGTCCATTTAAAGTCATTGATACTTTTCTTCCAAATCCATGGTTTTGCTACATGCAAATCAACAGCAATGGGGAGATAAAAATCCCTATCTGAAGCCTCTTCATGCCATTGTTGTACCTGAAGTGCATCACCTGTTGCACGGAGGGGACAGTTTATTTTAAGGATGTCTCCAACCCTTTTTGGCTTGTGCACATCTGTTCTCAGTAGCTGTGGGTAAGGAAGAGTGGAGAAGAGCAACATGGGAATGCAGAGACCTTGTGGGCATGTTATCTTGATGCAACAGCTGCAAGAAGTTTGTATTTTTTAACAATTCCCTCATTAGCTCCCATCTTGCTTTCCTGACTTGTTCTCAGTGCTCCAGAGTGGCAGTGGTGAAGGCAGTGAGCTGCAATTTGGCAGAGCATTGAGGGGCACAGAGCAGGGGTGACAGCACGCTCGGGGATGCAGCCTCAGTCCCTGGCTGGTGGCGCTCAGGTGATGGTACTGGGTCAGACTATAAGGCAGTGCTGGACAGAAAGACAAGAGGCAAACACTCACCTGCCAGCATGAGAGGGAAATGTGTAGGCATGGCTTCCTTCTGTTTAGTAGTTGACAATTTGAAGGGAAGAATTGACTGTCTCTTCTTCCTTGTGAGTCTGGAAGAAGCATTTTCCTGCTCCAAGTGGTTTCCCCATTCTCTCCATGTATGGTCTGGTGCCCCACAGGCTGGTCTCATGTGTGCTCCTGGTGGGACTGCTCATAGTGGAGGCCACCACAAAGAAAGCCCAGCAGCTGCCTGGAGTGTGATGTATCTGCTCTGGGAGGGTTTTGCGCAGGCATGTTGAATAGAGTGTTATTTCCTTCTAGCTGTGATGGATTGCAGCAGGGAAATGTACAAGTGCCCTGTTGGATATTAAAATATTACAAAGCCTCCGGATCTGTTCAGCAAAGTCCCATGAGATTGGCTTAAAAAACGTTATTTTGTCCTTTTGTGATAGTTTTTGCATTTTTGTGTTGAACCATGTGGCGTTTGAGCATGTTGCAACAGCTTGAAGTTTCTCCCAACTGGCATCTTAAGTTGCAACTTTCCGGCCCCCCTTCAGAGGAAAAGATGCTGAGAAACCAAATGACTCCAAAAGCCTGGCTCTTTGGGTCACAGGTGGGTCAGGGTTGGTCCTAGGGTGGTCCAGACAAGGTATGAAGGGTGAGGTATAATGAAAGCTGCCAGGTAAAGGGCTTGTCCTGGACTCATCTTTCTCTGGTCCTCCCTCCTTCCTATCCCTTCCTCCCTTTCACAGTCACCTTTCCAGTCCACCCTTTGGCCCCACAAAAAAGCAGTAGCCTTTGCTTTCTGTGGGGAACTGGTTGGCATCCTCATCAGCACAGCTGTAGCAGCATCCACAGGCTGCAGCCATGGAAAGATTCTTTTTAAGGTGCATCCTTCCCAGGGCAGTTGAGAAAGCAGAGGCCTGCATCTGCCTCCTTCTCCTCATGCTCTAAAACCGGCTCTGTTTTAAGATATCACCAATATTGGCTGGGCTGAGTGTGGGGAAAGCAAGATGCTGTCAGCACTACCACCCAGTGAGGGGAAGAGTAGCAAACCAGGTGCTCTGGGCAGGCTACTGAGGGGCTGTGGCTGTTCCTCCTAATAGATTTGTTGTATGTTGTGTTGTTTTCAAGGGTTTTGTGGGTTTAACTCCCCACTCCTCCCTCCCCCACTTTTCCCATGGAACTTTTGGTCTTTCTTTCTGCCAGTGGATTTGGAAAATATACTCACCCAAGAGAAGCGCTAAATGGGAGTTAACCATTAACTTCTATTTCCAAGCTGCCCCCAAAAGATGTTCCTGCTGCGAGGTGTTAAACCATAGTCACTGAGCTGTCTTGACTTGCTTTGTGCATGCTAATTAGTCTCACACCTGTGCTGGGAGTGTACACACATGTGGTGGCCATCCCCACATGCTTGCTTGGTGTGGTGCTCCTTCTCCAGAGGTGAGGGTCTGGGACCTCTTTCCAAAGTACCTCTGTGCCAGTACAGGATGAACCTTAAGGACAGAGAATCCTGAGGAGAACAGACACCAACTGGGGCAGCTCAGTGAGCAGCCAAACTCACATCCTGAGCATGGGAAAGTGCTTTTAGTGTAAATACACTGACTCTTAAAGTCAGGGGATCAATCTCAGAGGGTAACAGTGTGGCCCAGCCTGCCTGCACTGCAAGGGTTGCAAGATCGCCAATTTAGAGAGGGATTTCCCTGCAGAGAAAGGTAAACCTATGCAGCAGAAATCTCTTTTCTTTTGGTGCTTTTTGTGGGCTTTCAATTGCACTAAATCCCATTGAGTCCTGCAGGTGTGTTTTTTCTCTTAAAGTAATACTGCTGGGTGGAAAATTGCCTATAAAATGTCTATCTTTTGAGAGTGCAGTTTGGGACGTTGACTTTTTTTTGGAGGGGAGGGGGTGTTTGTTAATTTTTTTGATGTATTTATTTAACATTAAGGTGTTGAACATATACAAGAAAGCAGCCATCGGACAGTCAGTAAAAGCCCTGATGCTCTCTCCCAGTTTTGAACAGAAAGTGTTGTTCTCTGCACACATCGAAGCCAACCCAAATCAGTGCAAACAATTGTTAAGTCATTAGCAAAGGCTGTGGATGCCAGCAGTCCTAATATTAAGCCTTCTGGTGCTCTCCCTGGAATTGTCTGACTTGATTGCATCCTGTTACACTTTCAATCTGCTTTCTGCTATGAGCAGATAGACTAGCAGATGCTTAAGTTCTCATTTAGAAAAATCTGAGAGCACTTGGGTTGGGACATTTTGGGGTTTTCTCTGGTTTTTTTGTTTTTTTTTTTTCTCTGACAAGAACATCATAGTTCCCAGAGGGCAGCCTGGGGAAAGACTTGATCTTCCTTGGGGATGAACACCAGCAACCTGACTTTGGGCTGGCGTAGTCCTCAGCAAGGACAACTGAAGGGAAGTGTGAGCCTTTTGAAATGTGGAGACATGAGTGTGCTGATCCCACCTCCATTCTCATTCTCTGTCCTTGCTGCTTATCAGGTTTGTTTTCCAAGGAGACATGGGACAAGGAGATGCTAGCATTCCTGCAGCCCAGGGAGGCATAAGCCTTTTTTGAGGGGGGGTTTCCTGGTGCAAGGAGACAGCACAAGGGTCACTGTCATGGAGCTGGGGTTTGGGTTAGTAGCTTAAATCTTTCTGGAAAAAGTGAAGAGAAGGTGTTCTTGTAACATGAACAGTGAGGTTCTTCCTCCTTAAGCTATTGCACTGCTCCTCTTGACACAAAACAAGGGGAGCAGGGAGAGCCCTCTCTTCCCATCAGCCCCTCCTGCAGCCATTTGTACAATCCTGACCCTCTGGGCCACATCACAATGCCTCAGTGAATCACTAGCTGAGTGGATGTGGAGCCTCCCCCCTCCTCCTCCTCATCCCCTCCAGCTTACAAGGGCAGCCCAGACGAAAGGCTGTTTGCTGAGGACACCTCACAGCACTGGCCCCTGGCATTTCCTTTCAGCCTCATGAAAGATTTCCCTTTGCAAGCTTTGCCTGGCTGCCTGAGGTGTGAAGCTGCTGGCTGCCAACAGCCCTGCTTGGCGTCTGCCATTTCAGCATCAACAGGCGTGAAACATTGACACAGCCTGTGGTAGCATTAAACATTAATTAATTTACTCCATTTAACTATAGGCAAGGCAGTTTCAGAGGTTTTAAAATTTGCAGGGACATAAATTTCCCTCCTGAATGCTTATGTTTAAGTCTCTCTCATTTGCACAGCTGTGAAGATGTCAGGAGGTTTCCTGCAGGATTTGTCTGTGATGCGAGTGTGAGGCCAGCTTTTTAGGTGCGTTATGTGGGAGGGATCTGCAGATGTGGGCAACCTTCATACAAATGGCATCTGCCTGGGTCCTAGTTTTGGGAAATTATGTCCTGAGGGAGTATTTTCTGATTTTTGTTCATGGCTGTATGACATAGTGAGCCATAACCATACCCTGGCATATCTATCTGTATACAAATCATTAACTTAGTGCAAGGAAAATGATTTGCCCAGCAAAGTTTAGCTCCTTGGTGCTGCTTTACACAACAAAATTATATAAACAAATAAAGCCTGACAATCTCATTTTTGTCTGTAATGAACCACAGTTGTCAGCCTCCTGAGAGAGGGCTGCACACATCCCTGGCTGAAGAGAGCCATCACATTTGCCTAAGTCATGCTCAAGGACTTGAGCGATGCTTTGGTGAGTATATTTCCTCCATAGAAGACACTTTTCTGGAGGGGTTTGGGAAGTCACAAGATGCAGATACATCCTGGCTGGCAGCACATCCTTTGACCTGCTTCCCACCAACATGTGAAGACTATCCTCCCTCATTCCTTCAGCTCTGCGCACCAGGTGAGACTGGCCTGGGGACTCATTCCCACATGTATGGTGGAATGGAGAGCTGACGCATGACTGGGAGGCAGTTTAGTTTAATTTCATCTCCCAAAAATGGTCTCAAGAGAAGCTGAGGGGCCAAATGAATGTGGGGCTTGCCCGATGGCCTCAGCCCCTCTAAAAATCCTCAGGCAGATGTAGGAAGCCTAGGAGAACCAAAGGGACTTTCAGTAGATGCTCTGAAGTGTTCCAGGAGTAACGTTAGGGCCACCAGTTGAACATCAGGGTAATGACTTCAAGATACAGCCTCAATGTGCTCTTCTTCAGTCATGCCACAAATTTCCTGTTCATCCCTCTGTTACATGGAAATGTGAGAAATAGATTTGATCTTTCAGCTTGTGAAAAGTCAGAGAGGCAGAGGACAGGCAGGATTCCCCCCAATATCAGCAGATATCTTCCATCTTCATGAGGGTGGGACTGCACTATTTGTACCCAAAGCAGAAGCCGGTATGAGTCCCCTGCCACAGGTGCTGTCACAAGCCCAGCCATCAGTGACATCAAGGAAGAAATGCCTGCCATTTTTCAGAAGGCTGTTATAGGCAGTGTAGGGAGGAGAAACTGGAAAGGAAAAAGCTGCAAAAGTTAGATTACTCTCCTCCAGAAAAGCAGCAAAGAACAACACCACCTGAGAAAAAGGTGGCAAACTTTGTTTTCCTGTCAGAACTGCAGTGTCCCAGGGCCAGCAGGAGAGGTGGGGCCCCAGGGATATGCTCCAGGGGGGAACTGGCTCTACTCATCCCCTCTCCCCAGTATTGAAACTCCTTGCTTGAGGATCTCAGCATTGACAACAGTTCCTACTGGTCCTGCCTGCAGCAGCTCATCTGGGAGAAAAAGAAGCTGATGGAGCTGTCAGGAGGGAAGGGTTGCATGCTTGAGGTGTTGGCAGTGGAGAACATGGATATAGTTCAAGCAAGAATGGTCAATGTATAGATGTATATGAAAATATATGTGTATATATATTAAGTTCTGGGCTCCTTAAAACAAGAAAGATGTTGAGGGACTGGTGTGTGTCCAGAGAAGGCCAACAAAGCGGTGAAGGGGCTGGAGGACAAGTCCTGTGAGGAGCAGTTGAGGGAACTGGGGTTGTTTAGCCTAGAGAAAAGGAGGCTCAGGGGAGACCTTACCAGTCTCTACAACTGCCTGAAAGGAGTTTGTAGCCAGGTGGGGATCAGCCTCTTCTTTCAGACAGCTAGGGCTAGGACAAGGGGAAATGGCCTCAAGTTACTCCAGGGAAGGTTTAGATTGAATATTAGGAAAAATCTCTTCACTGAAAGGATTTGCCATGCGGAGCCCTCCTCAGTGTTGCTCTTTTCCTGCTTCTTGGGCTCCTTGGGCTTCCTAACCCTACTCCACAAAGGACTGGACTGAACAGCAGTTTCTGCACCCCTCTCTCCCCTCCCTTCCCATCTCCTTGTGGTTTTGCTGGAGGACAGGGGTGCTGGTGGTGCCCTCCCTGTCACAGCTGAGTCTCTGACTGCGTGGGCAGGTGTGGGGGCTTCACACCTGCAGCTGTACCTAGAGACCAGATATGTACCGTGCAACATCTGTTTAGGGAGGAAATGGCCCCTGCCACAGGAAGAGGCCGGTTTCCCAGAAGGAAGGGGCTTTACCGCACTGCCACCTCCCCTCCAAGGAAGCAGGTACCTCGGAGTGACACAAAATGCTGCTGAGGAAATTAATCCCCTTTGCAGAGATAGGACAGGGAAGGGTGGCTGGACCAAGCCATCCCAGGAAGACTAAGGATGGGAAGCTGCTTATGTGCCCTGAGGGGAAACTCCTCTCCCTCCTCTGGGTGACAGGTTTATGGTATGTGGCTTAAGGATGCTCAGTTTCTCAGGAGTCACAAACATCTCTCAGTGCCAATAGCTGTCAAATTATGCATGCTGTCCACGTGTATATGTATGACTGCAAAGGCAGTCACACAAATATATATGGATATGCACGCAGGTATGCAGGTTTGTATGCACACACATATGCATGTGTACAGCACGCATGCCCCAAACTTTTATCAGTGAATGGGGTCTGACCCCGTGACACAGATGTCACGTCAAGGCACACATGGCCCACCATCTGTGGCTCCTTCCCTCTGGGAGGCTTTCAGGTGGTCTCATTCAGTGTGTGGGTGCTGGGGCTCAGCAGCACTGCCTTTGGCACTGGCTGCTTCCCATGGTGCTGCTCTGAGCCAGCACAGGTGGCAGATGATTCATCTCTGGCATCAGTATGATGCTCATCTGCACAGTCTCAGGTTAGATTGGTTTTTTTGGTTGTTGTTGTTGTTTTGTTTTTGGTTTTGTTTTTTTGGGTTTTTTTGTTTGGTTTGGTTTTGGTTTTTTTTGTTTTTTGTTTGTTTGTTTGTTTATTTTGTGGGGGTTTTTGTGCCTTTTTTTTGTTTTTGTTTTTGTTTTGTTTTGATTTGGGTTTTTTGTTTTTTTGTTGTTTTTTTTTTTTCCTCAAGGCCCGGATAATTAATCTCCTCGTGCTAGTGCTTCAGAGGTTTCAGTTTCAGGGGCACTGTCTTCTGTGGTCAATCTTCTAGGAAAATCATGCCACTGCTTCCTTTCCTCCGTGCTGAGCCTGGGCTGTCTGGGTTTTTGCACTCGTCACTCTTTCCTTTCATATTGACTTATGGTTGGTTTTTATGGTATCTGGATAGCATTAGCTATCCAGGACTAACAATTTTCCTTGCCATCTCATCCCTGATAATTTAGGAGGGCAGTGATAACCACAGCATCCTCTAGTCTCACTTCTGCAGGACTTGGCTGAAGGTGGTGAAATGGTTTTGCTGAAAATGTCATATACTACCAGAAAAGTCTCCCCAAACGCTCTTCCCTGTATTGAGTCTGCATGTCCCCTCTGAAGGAAACCAAAACACACAGAGTGACAAAACACATACTCAGCTTTTAGGAGCGCAGAGGTGAAACCCTTTCAGCTGCCAGCAAGAGAGCTGGAAAGGTATTGGTCCTCTGCTGTACTCATTGCCTCATGAGATGGAGAGAGAGATCTTCTGGAGAAAGGGAGGGTGGGGGGCATGAGAGCTTTAACCTGAGTGCTTGCAAGTACCAGCTGGAGATGGGAGATGATGGGAGATGGGCAACTGGACATTGAAGAGCCATGACACTGGTCCAGACTGTGAGAGGACTTTGAAAGTACAGAAAGTACAGTGGAAGGAAAAATCCCCTCTTCCAGGAAGGAAATATCCCCATGGATGGGGGGGGTGGTGAGGGAGAGAGGGGAAAGACCAGACCCTAGCGTGGATGTGGCAGAGACCATGTGGGTCTCTGCCTTAGATTTTGACTTTAGTGTTTCTCAAAAAATAGTAGTTATCAGAATACTCTAGCAGATGTGAAATGCATCCTCACCACAGATATGTTTTCACTGCTTGCGGTGTTCCCTCTGAAGTGGGCTGTAAAAAGCCTGCCTAATTGAGTGTGTGTGTAGATGGAGAAGGTGCAATCTAAGATAATTAATGCTAATTAATTATTGTATGGTCAAATGAGCAGGAAATGCATATAGAAACTTGAAAAAAATTAATTATAGGAAAATAGGATAATTGCTTGTGTGTTCAGATGCACATTTATCTAAGCAAGCGTATACTCAGCATTTTAAAAAGGGTTACTGTAGGGAAAAAAAAGAAAAAAAGACTGTGAAGAGAAGACATTTCCTAAAATACTCCCTACTGCATATTAAAAAAAAGAAACAAAGCTAGCAAAAAATAAATGAAGTTAAGAAAAAGAGGCTAGTTTCAGTATCACTCGCCTTCAAAAGGGAAAATGCTGACATCTCACAGCCTACTGCACTCTCACTGTACAAATACGTCTGGTTCATGAGTGTAGCCATTGTTAAAAAAAAAAAGGGGGGGGCAAATTTTTGTTAATTGTTTTCACAGTGTGCAGCATTCTGTTTTTCAAGGAATTGCAGTGAGGCTGGAGAAAAGCAAGGTGAGAAGGCTGATGGGTGAGTGGCCGAAACCCATATGATGGGAGGGTGCAGAGGCAAACTGATGGTTTTTACATCTGCCATAACCTGGCCTCAATAACCATTACAGCTGCATCAGTCTGAAGCTGATTTCCTTAGAAATATAAAAATACTTGTTTAGAAAGTCTCCAGAGCTATCAGGATCCAGGTTTTCTTCCCATATGTTTTTTCCCTGTCAGCTCCCTGACTGTAGTGCATGATGAAATGCTTCTCCTTATCAGCTGAGGATGAGCTCAGTGCTGGTGGAGGCAAGGGGAGATGAAATGGTGGCTGTAGCTTGGGAAACCAGGGCTCCTTAAAGTGACCTGTGGGGTTCACCTTCCTGTTCTCCACAGATTGTTGTGCATCGGCCACACAGCATTGCATTGCTAAGCAGGTGCACCACCTCCTTCAAGCATGACCTCCAGGGTTACTGGTGGGATGTGTGAGACAGTTTGTGATGGACAACTCTGAAATATCTGTCCAGGGAACCTGATATGGACTTTCAGCTACTGAGAGATGGAGATTTAAAATATAAACCTTTATAGCCAAAATATCTCACTTTCTCCCTCCTCCTCATCCAAGGATTCTGGTTTTAGATGTTTTATTGAAAAAACAAGCTTGCCAAATGTTTGCAAAAAATTGCTTGGTGGAAAATCTATTTTTGTCCTCAAACTGTGTTTGATTCAGAAATTCATCCTAACCCTTGTCTGAAGACTTGGAGTGCCAAGGCACATGTGTTTATCTGCTTACACATTTCCTCTGAGGAGCAAGTGGGAGGAAGATGAACAGAGCTTGGATATTTCTCCACATAAGAGCACCACAGTTTGCTGTTGATGCACCTCAGTACACTTCCTATCACCTTTGGAGGAAAAGAAAGATGAAGAAGCTATCCTTGGAAATAGATAATAGGCTCAGCGTTTTCCAGGACCTGCTCTTGCCCAGAGGGCTGGAGGAGGAGCTCTGCATTGCAACTAAAGGCATAATAAAGTCCTCAGAAATATCTAACAGCTAAATTTTCAACCCTGAAAGGCTGCAGCAACAATGATTTGGGACTCATCGAGTATTTAATCCAGGCACAGGCATCATGTTGATCTCCAGGAAGAGGGTGGATGAGAGGGAGAGTGTGTGATATGTATTAAATTAGAAATAATCAGTTAAGCCAGCAGCAGTTCCAGGGAGCCCCAGCAGACCATTTCCAGTTGTTGATTTTTTTGGGAGCCCCATGCATACAGCCTTTTTTTTTTTTTT
>VXAU01002840.1:371584-388675 GCA_013399695.1 Formicarius rufipectus
ATAATGGATCTGTCCCCCAACGATTAACTTAGTAATTCCTCTAACAGTTGCATCTTCTCTGAAATGACAGTTTCATGGCTTAGAAGTAACTAGGAGCAGCCCTTATCACGATGCCTATGAAGTTTACACCTCTGGGCCAGTTTCAGCCCATCCCTCCAATATCCCCATTCCTCTCAGATCCAGCTGTCCTCCATGCTTGAGCCCCACTCTTGATCCCCACACTCTGTCCTCTGAGCTGCCTGTTTTCACATGAGAACCTCATTGGAACATCTGTAAATGTGATATAAAGACAGTGCAAACAGCTCACACCCTGTTGCTGGCACAAAGGCCACACCTGGTCTGTCACTGGGTGCTAAAGCCTGCAGGACAAGAAAGGAGGTTTCAGCAGATGTCAGGGTGGCTGCTGAGTGCAGGAGTTGGGACACAGGCATCTAATTTCTTGCCAGGAACCTGGACATTTGCTGCTACTGGAGATCCAGTGGTGCTGTGCAGTAGCTCAGACAGGACTGACTTGTCCTCTCCCCTGTAGCCATAGGGTCATGAGCATTTGTAATTGGAGGTGCAACAACTCATCAAGGAGGGGGCCTTTAACTGCATGCAAGGACAAGTGTGACACCAAAGGTTGTGTGTTGTACACTGTCCATCCTGCTCTGTTTCAAGATGTACTTTGGACATACCTAGAAGATAACAGATTTCTGCTATTTAAAACTATTAAAAAACTGTTTAAAAATACTAAAACTATTCTATTTAAAACTGCCTCCCTGACTCTAATACAGTTAGTAGACCATAATTAACCACTTGGTCCATCCTTGAGTAGGAGCTGCACAGGCTCACCTTTTCCCAGAAGAAAGCTTTAAACTTGAGGGCATACAGTGGACACAAACCCCTGTGGCCACTGGCCAACAGGGTATCATTACAAACTAGCAGGGGTGCTCACTTCCCCCAGCTTCATATAAACCATATAATTATCCTTTGACTTTAACGCTGGTGTCATCAGTACAGTGTTGGCTCATCAAGCTGGCTGGAGCCTGATCAGTCTAAGCAACAGGAAGTTTCCACTGCGAATGGTTGAAATTTTGATAATTGTTTATTGAATAGGTAGGATGAGAGCCAGGACATAGCAGAAACGTGAGGAGTTTCCCAGGTGACTTTCTAAAGTCTTTGAGATACTAGCAGGTCCAGCTCCAAAGTTATTAAAAGGAAAGAAAATCTTCCCTAAAGAGCTTTTGACTGTTCTTTCTGTCTTTCTCTCCCTCATTTACCTGGCCAAATCTCTTCAATCTGCCTTTGTTTAGTAAAGTTAAGGAAACAATTTTTTTTTAAATAAAATTAATCCTTCCTGAGTGATCCTGGTGGAAGAGATAGAAGAAAAGAATACAAATCACAGCACCACATTTATTCCTGACACTGAGAGCTGTTGCTGCTAGTCCTAAGACAAACAGATAAGTCCAGTAATTATAGATAAGTGCTTTTGTTTGATCAGTATAACCATTTCTGCATTTTCAGGTAATTTCCCTTAGGCGTTCACAAGGTAGGAAGTTGTTCTTATATAGTCTGTGTTTTAATCTATTTTCAATTGACTTTTTTATAAACAACTTTCTTCCATTTTTAGGACTAAACATTTTCCTGAGACTTTGTATGAGTTGAATTTGTGATTGGCTTTTAGTATTATACTTTCTGATTTCTGCCCTTTCCTCCAAGTAAGTCACAAAATAAAATAAAATAAAATAAAATACCCCATTGCTTCAATTCTCTATTTCCCCCCAGTAAAAAGAACTTCAAAATGTTCTAGCATCTGCCCAGGCCTTCCTATAGCTTAGATGCCAAAAGCCCTGGCAAAGATTTGTCCTAAGTCTGCTAGATGCTACACGAACTTCTCCAGCAAAGCGACAGTAGTGTGCAAATAACTCAAACCCTTCAATTTCCCAACCTGCAGATTCCTATGAAAGCCCATTGGGACATTTTCCAAACATATAAACAGACACACAGATGCTGTGCTAAACCCCATGCACCTCATGTGCTCAGCAAACTAACACACAACCAGAACTTCAAGACTGCTTGCAGAAACACTTCCCTGGCCAGGACGTTCAAAAGTGGCCATGATCTGAAGCCATCTCCGTGACTGAGTGGTGAGGCCCAGCATTTTGATATCGCAGCTTCGGCTCCCTGAAACAAAGTCGAAGCGATGGAGCAGGTTGGTGAGGCACCAGGATGGCTCACGCAGGTTTTCAGATAACACTCCTCTGTCTGAAATCTCCCCACTGCATTGGTGGTTTTGGGTGACTGTGAGAAACTTCAGAGGTTTCTGCTGGGGAAGGAAGTATTTTTTTGATGTGTGAAGTGAATGGCATGAGAGGTTGCTTGTCAGCTTGACTGGAAATTGTTCTTTTAGTGGTGAGAAAGCAGCAATTTGAGAAAGCCTAAAGCAAACCAAGTATGTTGACCTTTGCATTGTGTTCTTCCTCTTCTCCATTCCTTCTGGCCCTGAGAGCAGTAGTTGTGCTACATTCCACGCTCCTACCTCAAGGCTCAGTTTGGCCTTAACAGCAACCCCAAAAGGAGTGGCCATTGGGTCTGACTGAAGAAGAGGGCAAGTGGGTGGCTTACTTTTGGTTTTGTTTTTTTTTGTGTGTGCAGCTGGTGCTGGGGGTAAGGGTGTACTGAATGGTAGTGCAGAAAGGTAATCAGAGCATGGCCCAAGCATCACAGAATCATGGAATGGTTTGGGTTGAAGGGATCTTAAAAACCATCTAGTTCAAACTCCACTACCATGGGCAGAGACACCTTCCACTAGAGCAGGTTGCTCAACAGCCTGTCTAACCTGGCCTTGAACATCTCCAGGGATGGGGAAGAAATCTGCTTGGTCCAAGCAGTCCTTCGTGGCCTTGTGGTAGCTGCCCCTTGATGAGAGGCAGTCATCCTCTGGCAATGCAAGACCCCTTGTGGTCTATCTTGGCAATGCTGTGACTGAAAGCCACATCTGAATGGGCTGCATCTCTGCTTGCAGTGAAGCTTCAAGGATGTTTCAATGAAGTTTCTAGGGCCTGATGAACCCTAGAGTTTCTTAAGCATCTTGTCTGTGTTTGGGTTGCTTAATGAAAAAGCCAATATTGAATTGGGTGAGGAAACATCAGTATAAGGCAAAATTGCTGTGTTTGTTGCCATTCTTTCGGTTGGACTGTGAAGGACTAGTCAAGAGGAGGTTTCTTAGATGCTGGGAGGTGGGGACACGAGCAGAGACAATTGCTTCTGAGGGCTCCCCATGCTGTCTGAGAGCGGGAGCTCTGTGATGGACAGTCACTGCAGTGTAACAAGGATATGTGCACCATATAGTCCAATGTCAGTGCTCCTGGACAATGTTGAAATGAGTTTCCTGGGTTCAGTTCTTGTCTGTGCCAACCTGTGGTCACCGAGACAGTGCCAATGGAGCAGGTGGCTGTGCTGCATGATGGGAAGGAGAGCTCAGCTCTCAGTCTTGTGAGCCTGTGCCCTTTGCCATCAGCCCTTCTGTGTACTAACCCAGATGCCATCTTAACATCTCCTTAAGAACAACATGTAGCAGAAACCTCCAACCCAATGAGAGTGATTTCATTCTATGTCAGTTTTGACACTGATCCCTCACTGATGGTTTTGGCTACCTCTGGGCATACCAAAGCCAGTTTGACTACTTCCTGTTAGATTTTCCCCTGTATTTTTCCTTTCTTTGACAGTTTCTGGGACAAGACAAATGGAGAACGACACATCTCAAATTTAGGAGCAAGGTATATCTAGCGGGATCAAGTTTGGCAGCATGATTGTGCCTGGCAGTGAGAGAGAGCACAAATGTTTAATTGTGGGCCATGTTAGTGTCAGCTAGGTGTAGAGGGAACGAGTGTCTAATAAGTATTTGACACAGTTCATTATCAGTCATGGTAGATTAAATAACAAGACATACATTAATTCATTTAATAATTAGCTACCATCATATCAACTTGATAAAAGAGTACTATTAAGTAAGTCTGACATTGTATTTATACAGTCTTTAATTTTTAACATGGAAGATGAAGATAAAGCGACTGCCAAGGATCGTATTGTAACACCTTTTCCAACTGTGTTGGGGTAAATATCTTTTTGACAGCATTAAAGGTTCCTGGAAAGAGCTAATGTTAACTTCCAGGTCTTGTGTTTTTCTGAAACCTTGTTATTTGTATTAATTGCTCCCTTGCCTCCTTTTCCTTTGGGAAAGAGCAAACTGGGAATGGGCACCTGCCTCAGCAGAGCCAGTTTCAGGGAAGGAAAGACAAGGATGCAGTATAGAGTGGTGACTGCCCCATGCCTGGGAGCAGGAGGAGAAAGGATGGAAAGAGGACCTGGCTCAGGTCTGTTGTGAGATTCTCCGCGGTACACGAGCTCTTCATTCACCTCTCCATTATTTTATCTGTGTAAAAATAGCAATATTGATGTTTTTTCCATGTCGTTTCATTTGCTATGTCACTGCTAGCATTGCCATACTACGTGTAGGGTTAACCACATTTCCTGGAGTGGCTCAGGAGGTGCTGAGAGCATAAGAGCTGCCGTCTCTGCTGTCCTGTGTGCGTTTCTGTTGACCACGTGGAACGTCTGGGTTTATGCTAATGTGGCAACAAAAATGGTGTGTGGTTTGTGAGTGACTTAAGCCGGTTACACCTCACAGATACCTTCCCCATAGTGAAATACTAATAGGAAGTCAGATGAGAAACAGTTGCTTTGGTTATAATCATGTTGTATAAATTTGCTGTATATATATTTTGTCTTTTATTTTGCTTCTGTTGGTGCTGGGCTTTTTAGTTTTTGTTTGTGGGTTTTTTGTGTTTGTTTTTGTTTTGTTGTTGTTGTGGGTTTTTTGTTTGTTTGTTTGTTTGTGTTTTTTTGGTGCTAGCAGTGTTTGAGCTCTTTGGGTAGCACCTACCCTCCAGCAGGATCTTTGACCCCTTGCCTACACTTCTTGATTTAAAAGCCGTGCAGGAGAGAAGACCTGCTGGTGGGAACCACACCCAGCTATAGGTGGGGGTGTAGCAGTGTCCGTCCTCCAAGGAATGCACTGGTGAACAGAGCTGCGTTTTTTCCAGCAAAAACTTCTTCAGTAAAGGTGCTCCAGTATGGTGCTGGAAGGATTTCTCCTGTAGGAGCTCGTCTTATCCTTTTCCAAGCTATGTAAGCTTTCGGCACACGGGGGATGTGCTGCCAGGTTTGGCCAGCCACTGTACAGATGAGTATCTTTCCCATTTTCAACACACTGCCTGCTAGTTTGTTTCCATTCCCGCTTAGTTCCTACGATAAAAGGAGTGTGAACAATCCCCATCTGTTGATGTGTACTGGCTCATTGCCTGTTCTATATCACTGGGCAAGTCCCTGCATATTAATGTGGAGGCTTTTGGGGGTTCAGAATCTAGATTTAAATTTGGTGTTTTTTTGTGTTTGTTTGGTTTTGGTTTTGTTGGTGGGGTTTTTTTGTTTGGTTGGGTTTTTTTGTTTGCTTGGGTGTTTTTGTTTGTTTGTTTTTGTTTTGTTTGTGTTTTTGTTTGTTTGGTTGGTTTTTTGTTTGTTTCTTTTGTTTGGTCTTTTTTCCACTATAATACATTCCTACTAGAAGCTGAGTATTTGGTTTGCTAATGGATACTGACTAACTTGAATAGTAATTTCTGTGTTTGTTGCTGTGCTGATGTGAAAGACTAAGTGGCCACACTATAGAGGGTTTGCAGAGATCTTTATGAAAGGGACTTAAATACTGTTATACCGATTCATACTTTGTTAAATGCTGCAGTAATGCCAGTGGCCTATACTAGAAAATAATGGTAGACTCAGAAAAAACAGAAAACAGCTTAAAATCATAATAATTAAAGTAATATATACATATATAAACACACACATATATATACATAGACACCATTTTAGTTCTTATTTACCCTTTGGATTTTGAGATGACTATTTATGCTTGCAAGGTCTTTTCCTGTACTCATATGTTCATTGTATCAACACTTTTTTATTGTACTGAAAACCAGGTTCACATGATATTACTTAGCTGGAGGGCCAAGGCCTGATGAAAAGTAAGTAAGGCAAGATTCTTGATAAAATCATGGGAGATGACAAGCTACTGTAGCTCCTTAAAGTGTCTTCTCTGGTGAAACAAGTTGAATAGTCAGTTGGGAGTGGGTGCAGGTAATGATTCTGAAAAATCACATTAACAATGTTCATGCAGGAAAATGAGCTCTTGATGGGAGGTGCTAATTGTTATTAATTAAATAACTTACAGATGATATGATTAGTATTGACCCACAATATTAAAACAGTAAATTACTTACAGAGTGGGAAAGACTACAATACGGGAAATTGAATAAGTTAATAAATCAAAATTAATGGGTGTCTGGAACAATTATAGTCATTAGTGGAACTACAATCACTTTAAATATGTAAAGGGAAGTTCGTAAAAGCTCATAATTTTACCCTGGAAAGAGACTTCTTGGACCAAAATAGAGATGCAGACTATTCTAGATGCCACATAACGGGACCATCAAATGAGGGGGTCACCTGTGCAGAGGAGAGGAATTTCTTCTCTATGGCTTTCTTAAGGTGACTCAGAGAAACTGTTTCCAAACTGTATGCAATATGCACCTCTCCGCTGAAGCTAATGAAAATTAATGACTGTAAATATCTCTCAAGATCAGGTTTTGATGTGATGTCCTCCCAGAGATTTACAAAAAATACATGGCACTTAATTTAATAAGCCAAAATCCTGCTTCACACTCATAAAGGCTTTTTAAAGTGGCTTTTTAAAGCTGGCACACTGGGTTGCTAGTGACTCATGTTGCTTTTGCTTTCTTGTCAGGCTATGTTGGTATGGCTGCTTTGATCCAGTTCTGAGCCAGAGTCTCAGCCCATAAACTTTCTCTCTCCCTCCCTTTGAGCACAGAAACCATCTGCCTAGAGAAATGATCATTTTCCGCACCATGGAAGTGTTTCACTGCCCATGACAAGAGAAGCTTCTCCCAGCAGGTACAATCTGGAAGCGAGCTGAGATGTGTGAGAAGCCCTTGGCTACAGCAGGAACGAGAGCCCTAGGACCTGAGGTACCTGCCTGCAGCTGGCATCTAGGGGTATCTGTGCAGGTCACTCCACCTCCCACACAGAATGAGCATGTACACTGGCAGTCTGCTTCTTGCAAGCCTCCCTTTTGAAAGTACACCAACAGCATCAAATATCATGCATAACAGGGCAGGTTCCCTGTCCCTTCTCACTACAGCCTAAAGGAAGGAGTCCTGCTAAGTTCAATGGCAATGCCTTTGTTGAGTGGAATTACATGTATGGTCTCCAACTATGAAATCTCACATATACCAGTAAGGTTTCCACCTATGGAAGGAAGAAAGGCTTGCACTTATGGGATGAACTATTTCCACCATTCAAGACATAGGACCTTGTGTTCAAAGATGATCTTCCTGCTCTTCAACATGAAGCTTCAGGTCTGGGTCACCTCCAGAGACCATGACCATCGGCTTCTGACTTGCATGGTCATGCGGACACATAGAGCTACTTTTGAGAAGAGAAAGGGACAGGAACACACTCTGAACCCACAATAGGGCAGAGAAGGTAGCATGTTATGGATGTGCTCCCCATTGTTTTTGTTAATTTATGTGAAAATGCAGCAAAGCCTTGACATCCAATCACAAGGAAACTGAATAGCTCCAGCCAAAGTTGTGCTCTGAGGCAGATTTAATCAGCAGGAACCAGTGCTGGAGGGCAGTGACAGATAAGCAGAGAAATTAGTCACAGAGTCATTGTAATTAAAAACATGTATATGATGTCAGGCTGCCTAAAAGGCCATTTTCATGAAGAGTTTGTGAGTACTCCTAAAACTCTCTTACTAACTGGCAAGAGCAAGCCGGTGCATTACCTGCCACACTTTTTTCTGTGTGTGTGTCTATGCAATATTTATGGGTTTGGATATTCCCATAAATACAGTATCCCGTTTTTCAATATTGGAAAACCAATGCTACTTAGGGATTTGCAAGGATGAATTGATGGCTTCAGCAGATGGAAATGCTTAACAAATTTCTACATCCACTGGAAAGACTTCCACACGTGTATCTTACCCAGAAACTTCATCCAAGTCTTTATTTGTACACAGGGAAACGTTCTTTTTCAATATGAGAATTTTCTTTTCACTGACACTGAGCAGAAACAAGCTGTACCTCTCATCCCCACCTCTGGTGCATCAGAGTTGGCTCCGATGGATGCAGTTCAGATGGAAAATGAGTTGAGTTCAGCTTTCCTTCCTCAAATGTATGGCAAGACTTTCAGCAGTGCCCTTCAGCTGGAGAATATGTCCTTTCCTTTATTATTAAGTAAGGTGAGGACAAATGGGTTACTTCAGAGTCAGCGTTGGTGTAGGAGTTTTCCACCAGGACTCCGGGAGGGTTAAGCTGAGTGCTGGGCATGGGAAGGGATGTTGAGCTGGTTCTGGTGGGAATGGGGTGCTGCACTGGTTTTCTTCAGCATGGGAAAGAAAGAGGTGGCCAAACTCTGCACTCTCCCTGCCTCTCTCCTGCATTTAAATCCCCATCTGTCATCCTCAGGGGACAAATGTAACCTGGTCTTCTGCATTTCCTGCTTAATGTCTTTGTTCCTCACCTTTGCCCGTGTCTTGAGGTGCACCATAATTCCCTTCTGTGGGTCCTCAAAAGGAGGTGCAGATGGGGTGGGGATGCTCTCAACAAGCCACCACAGTGCACAGGAAGCACAACTGACTGCAGGCAGGCACCCGTTCTGCCTCTCTGGTGACATGATGAGGATTTCGCCACTAGGGAAATTAGCCAGAGCAGGTACAGCCACAGGATGTATTCCGTTTCCTAAGGTCAATAAGACTTTATGATGAGGAAGTACTAATGTGCTTAATGTCTGAAAGGGATTATTATTATTCATTAATTAAATTTATTTGACAGCTGATCATGATTTTTATTGTTTGTAGGACTTGCTTTGCCCCTTCCAATAGCTAAACTTCACAGCTTCTGGGTTTGGTTTACAGTCTTAGTGAGAGACGTCCTCATTAATGTTAATGTGAGACTGTCAAATAAAAGAGAGCTCATGACTTTTTCAGATGCTCTCCTTGTTATTTTACAGGATTTGATGCAGAGAAATGGATGCTTCAATGCAAACTTGATGTCATTACGAGGACTGATAGGGGAGAGGGTGACAAGGGTCACTGGGAGCTATTGCAAGACATGCCATGCACTAAAATGTCACCAACATATCCTTTAATAGACTGCTGCAGAAAATTTTCACTGCACTAAAATTAACCTGGGGTGTTATTTGAGCATTTTATGACTGAGGTAATCTGCTTTTCCAGGTGTTTATCACATAACTGTAGTTGGAATTTTTTGCATGCTACAAAATTCTCTGAAAATCTGTGAACATGTTATACTAGAGACTAAGTTTTCTCTATGTAAGTGTCTCCCTGGAGCAGAGAGGGCCTGCTTTGTCTTTGCTGTACAAAAGATTATAAAGCGTTTTGGGGTTTTTTCTAGGATAAGGCCACTATAATACATTCCAAGCCTACTGAGACTGATTTTATGGTTCTCTGTAGCAGAGAACCTGATCCTTCCAGCCCCTCTCTTTCAGGAGCAGCCTCTAACATGCAGTGCTGTGTGGATTGGGGCCAGTCATTTTGGTGCTGGCTCACAGGAGTGCAGAGCTTTGACTGCCCCAGGCCCTGGCGGGATCCTCTGCAGCTCTGAAACAAGCCTGCAGGCTGAGCACGCCACAACCGATGCATGAGAAAAACAGCAGCTGCTTTTGTAGATGTTTCAAACAAAAGGGAGCAAAAAAGCCACATTCTCTGACCTCTTTGCTGAAATGTACTCACCATATTATTTCTCCCAGCTCAAAGGAGGTTGTGTTTTCTAAAGTGCACAAATAGCTCTGCCAGTAGTCAGGGCAATTTTGAAGATACTTTTCTATTTTTTTTTCTGGCATGTAGTGTCTTGAAAATATTTAATTTTTTTCCTAAATAGAAAAAGAAGTTTTCTCAGAGATTTATGTTGTAGGAATATGCACAGAAAGAAACTTTACCAGATAATAAGAACACCCAACTGAACCACTTCAGTTTGTATCAAAATGTGTCATAACCATAAGAGGAGTGGACTGCACTGGGGCAAGGTCAGACACGCTGTCTTTTAACCAAGCTTCAAGACAAACTAAGTGGTGGCAAAGTCCACCTAAGCAAACCCTTAAAAGCAAAGAAATGGCCAGGGAGAGAGGGAGGCTTGTTGTCAGCCTGCTGCCTCATCCTGCTTTTGCAGCCCCGAAAAAGCTTCCTCTACAGAGGGGCTGAGAGTGTTCTGCCAGCAATGCCTCATAGCTGGGATGGAGCAGAGTTGTCATTTGCCATGCCCTTCCAGAGTTAATTCGCACCCCAGTCCTCAGGCTGACTGTGATGCATCCTTGAAAAAGCCAAGGAGGCCAAAGGATGCCCTTAGGATGGGGTGGGAGAGCTTGTCCATCTGCATTTGCTGCTTCTCTACCTCCCAGAGTAGTGGTGAGTGAGAGGTGCAACCACTTAAATTTTGTCCAGCTCTAAAATCTTGTAAAACATAATGGACCAGATCAAAAGCCTCTGCAGCTTAATAGACACTTCCCTCCTTCCCTCCTAGCTTTTTGCTAAGGTGGTATTGGGAGCACAAACCTGAACCAACAGGTTGAGAGCAAAATCACATGTTTCCACAGGGAATGACATTTGCGCTTCAACAACCAGGAATAAAAAGCCTGAGACCAACAATTTGCTGAGTGCAACACCTTACTAGTTATTAGGCATGTACAAACCTGAGGGAATGACTGCTCTTGCAGACTCATGCTCAGGTGGAAGAAGGCAGGGGAGGTAGTGATGCTTTTACTGCCCTTTGCATTGCTCATCCGCTTCAACCCTCCTTGCTTCAGCAGTGCAAACCAGGGATGCCCTCTCTGCTGGGCTCCAGGATCCTGTGTTTCTAACAGCAAAGCACCATGGGGACTGCTGGTGGTGCACTGAGGGAGAAGAGACAAAACCACATGCTCTTGTCACTGCTATTAACTAGAAGTGTCTGTGCTGGTGCACAGGAGGTGGGAGATCTCTAATAGGAGTATTGCTTGATGAAGTGCTGTTCTTACCCCTTGGGCTGGTTCATAGGAGCAATACCTGTCTTGTGCCTTACTGTTTTCCCTGCTCCCATGCTCCGTAACACTATTTCCAAACAAGCCAGTCCATTTACTGAGGAACTTGATTGTCAATGAACTTGTTGATCATACCAGCTGATGGAGGTGCTGTTGAAAATGAAAAGTTTTAAACTTTAGAATGTTTCCTTGTCAGGCTGTGTTGAATTGAAAACAATAAGTGAAACTTCTAATTTCTTACTGAAGATTAAGGTGTGGGGCAACTTAGTCCTTGCTGCCTGCAGAAGAAGGTGACATTGTCATCAGAGGAGCAAGATCAGGATTTATGGAAAGACCTACTCTATAGCAAGTGGGTGAATATGGTGTGATGCTTCCTATGAATATTCATTCCCATCTTAAAAGTGACTTTACATTGTTCATTCTGGGGTAGTTGGTGTCTCTGGAGACAACTACCCACTTATGAATACTGGTTGGCTAATTAATTTACCTTAACTTTTTTAAAAGCAAAGCTATCTTGCAGTGAGTTTTCCATATGAGACCTTTGTTATTTTTTACAGATGGGAACCATGAACAATGCCTGCGCAGCCCATACAGTAAAAAGCAGGGGACACTCCCATCAGTCGTAATATCCCTTGGGCATTTCAGCAACATTGGCCCTGACTTTGGTCCTTGGAAGCATGGCTGGGTTAAACCTTGATGTATCTGGTATGATCACATGTCTTTCCCCTATAGCTTCCTCCTGCCCTCATAGCCACACCCCCCACCCCATGTATGTATATACCACCCTGAGAGCAAGCTCTGGCAGAGCACAGGTACCTTTGGAGGTACCATTTCATGGGCTGGTCTACGGGGAAGTTGCACACAAGGCCAAGGGGCCAGTGACTGTGAGCAAGATGTATGAAGTGTCTCCGAAAAAAGGCTTTGTCAGAAGTGTCTCACCACCAAGTATCAAACCACCATGGACACCTTCAACCAAAAGACCCCACCTATACAAAGGATACCTCCATGAAACATGGTCAACTTTGTGCCTCTACAGCTTGAGATGGGCCAGTGGGAAGGGAATGATGGTGCCCTGGTAATACCTCATGCCCCACACTGCCCCATGGTGTCCTCTCCTTCAGCCTGGCACAGCACAAGAACCAGCCTTCCAAAGGCTGAGGGGTGTGGGGAAGGCTTTCTACCACGATAGTGAAGGGAACCGAGGGTGAGCCAAATTATGGCTTCTGCTGTCTTTCTGAATTTGGAAGGAAATTATCTTGATATCAAGTGTTCCATAGCATGCCTCAAACTTCCTCCAAATTTTTTCAAATTTTATGCAAAAAAGTTTTTTTGTTTGGTTGATTGGTTGGGTTTTTTTCCAAATACAAACATCAGAGTTTAGATTGGTAACAGGTCTGGGTTAGTTAGGTCTATGTCCAAATATTGTCCCGGAGTGGAGCAATACTGCTTTTCTAGGAAGCAGTTTTGCTCTTGATATCTAGAAATGCTGCAGAAATGGGAATGCACAACACACATGAAATGACTGCCTCTGCAAGGGGCTGGTTACCAGCGTGCAGTTGACCAAGTCCAGCCTGCATGTGTTATAGGAAAGGCATCTTCATCACTCCAGAAAAGCTGGAGATCTTTAAAAGTTAGATGTGCTAACCATCCTCTGAAGCCCCACCTGGCTCCCCTCCTCAATCTTCACAGCTGCCAGGCAGGCTGTGACAGTTCTGACAGCCGCTGGGAATACATTTGGTCTAAATATTTCTAAGCTGCTGTTTAGATCATTGAGAGCTTGTTTCCATTAGGACAGGGGGAAAGGGGCCATGTAGTGAACAAAAAAGCTCCCACAAATCTTCCAGTGCTCTCCAGCTTGGCTGCAGGTGGAGTGGTTACAGAAAACACACACGTTGGACCATATGTGACTAAAATCATGGGGCAGCCACTGCTCAGTGCCAGAGAGATGAAAGGGGTCTGTGGGACTTGCCAGCCCTGGGAGCATACCTCACTGAACTGGCCCTGCCCCAGGCTGCAGTGAGCCAAAGTGGGACCCAGAGGTGTGGATTCATGAAGAGACAGCCTGGGAAGCCCCACCAATTCATTTTTCTTGAGGTATCACTGTAGGTTGGTTATTTGTCTTGCAATTTTTATTTTTTTTGGTGAAACATTTACAGCGTTAATAGTGAACGTTTTTCAGGGCTCAACTTTTAAAAGAAAAACCAAAGTAACTTTGCAGGGTGTTGCCAGCCCTACCCACTCAACTACTTTTAGCTTTGAAAGACCTTATCAAGTTGAACAAAACTGACAGGTCATATTTCGAGGAAGTGAGCCAAAAATGTTTTCACTATTTAGTTGGGTAATTTCAAGTGCTGAGCAGTTTAACCCCCAAAGCACCCTCCTCATCTCCTTCCTGCGTGCCTTTTAAAATTGCTTTTGTAAAAGACAAAATGTAGCTTGGCTATTTGTTCACTAAAATGTGAGTAAAATGCTGTGTTTTCCACAGCATTATAAATAGATGGATGATGATTTGGTAAAAGGTAACCAGGGGGGAAAGGGGAAGAAAACCCCCAAAGGTGATTTCCACCAGTGTTTCCAGGCTCCGCTTCCACTGTTATGCAATTAAGTCCTATTCAGTTGATGCATTGGTTATCCAAAATGTAAAGACAGAAGGTTTATATCGCTTTCCATTATTATGGGTATGATGAAAGTACCACAGGACCCCATCCCTGATAGAGTCCGCTATTGTCTGAGACACAAAGCTGAGTAATAAACGCAGTCCCCAGGGGAGATTCTCAGCTGGTGTAAATTATCACAGCAATTAATGTGCTATTTTGAAGTATGACAATTTACAACAGATGATGATCTTCCTCCTGGTCTGGAAGAATTACTGATTTTAGCACACAATTTGATAAAGCTAGCTACAATTGCAAACTGCCGTGGTTTACACGCTCTGTAAAAACCATCTTTTCTGTCATGTTCCTCTGAGTTGAGAGGATTAAGTGCAATATTTAGGCTCTCCCTCTTCTGTATAACAGACACCTGTTGAGCACTCACCTTTCAAGTGCCGCCAGCGATTTTTAGCCATTGGTCTTCTAGTGGAGAGCCCTCTCAGTCCCCTGATGGTAGCCTGGCCATGTCCTGTCAAACTTACCCTGCCTGTGTTGTCTTACTGCCTCATGTTACAGGGGTCTGTTGCCCTGGAGCTGTAAAGTTTTATAGTTGCTGCATTAAGGAATCTCTAAAATGATCTTTTGAAATGGGATGGGAATGAAAACTATGAAAAAAGGAACAGCAGGGAAAATTAGTGTATTCTGCAGCTGCGTCCTGGCCTGAAGGATAAGGAGTGTTGAGGTTAGGGTGAAATTCCTCCTCAGCCCAGTCCTTGTCACAAGAACTTCGAGCACTGACTTCTCTTTGCCTCATTGGCTATATTCATCCATCACCTAAGGGGAGGTGAGATTTTATCTGCTACTACTTTGTTACCCCATTTGGGCTTTGGTGCATGTGGGACACCAACATGATCTCTTCCAGGGCTGAAATACTACTGTCTCTCTGGAAGACTCTTGAGGAGCATTTAATTTTTTAAAGAGATGCACACAGAGCTTCCACAACATCTAAATGGGGGATTTCAGGTCTGGCTCTGGATTTAGGCATCTAAGTAATTTAAAATCATCTCTAGCAAAGTGATTTTCTTTTTTCTTTGTGGGGGTCACACTGCTATTGTTTCTTCTGTGCACATTTGTATTTAAACCTATGAGTTACACTGAAAACTCACAAGACTGAGGACCCCTCAGGTGTACTTAACATCTAACACAAGTACACATTAGATTGAATTCTGGATTGATTTTTTTTTTTTTAGTCTGGAGATGTCCAGATGCCACTGCTGTTACATGTGTGCAATGAAAACAGTATTTCTTTATCTGGTTAAGCACTTTTGGATCCTGCAGGATGTAGACATTACTGTTATAATAATGGTTATGGTAATTCCAAGGTAGGTAATAAATTTATCACTTAATCCATCTCTTCCTTAATTAGACAGCAAGCATAGCATCACTATCTGGGATAGAAGAAGTCTCAAGTGAGATCAGTGTTTAAAATCTAAAATTCAAATTATCCTTTCCTTTCTGAAGATGGGGTGGAGGGCACTGTTTAAAAATAACAAGCTCCAGTGATTTATATGGTATTCTCTTGTCTTATCAAAAACCCACAGATTCAAACTGAAAAGGCTTTAGTGGTCCTAATGGAGCAAAGTCTTGAGTTTAATCCTACCAGGCATTTTAAAACCATGAGATGATACAGAGCACAGATTTTAAGAGGCAAAACGAAATACTTAATCTTCATCAGTTAAAAAAAGGCCACTTCAATAACACAGAAGATTATGTAACTTTAAGAAGAGACTTTGAATGGTTACCACAACCTAACTAAACTGAGATTGTGAGAGCTGGAAACTGGAGATGTGAGTAGGGGTTTTGGATTTGACTCAGTGTTGGGGGGGAGTCAGTGCATATGAATTCTAAACCTGATCGTGTAAGTTGAGATCCTGGCTCCTCCAGGGCCATTTTTATGCAGAAATAGCTCCAAATATTTCAATAATTCAAAGGAGTGGGACAAACCACGCATGTTCCTGTGATGCTGAAGCAGGGGACAAAGGACTGTGTGGAGATGGGTTGGCTGATACAGCTTGATTGGTGGTGGATTGCTTGTCACACTCTGTATTCTGTTTTACTGCCTTCATTTTAATTTACTAAAAATAGTTCTTCTGTAAAGGTTTTGCTGGTTCAAGGAGCCCTTCAGGTGCTGGCTTAGAGGTCTCTTGCCCATGACCCAGAGCTCTTATAAAGAGTTCGGTGGTCTTGTCTATGGCTTCTGGATTAGTATTATTATTACAGTGCACTTGGCATCAAACCTACATTAGGTTCTTTCTCCAAAGTGCTTAGAAAAGAGAATAAATTACAGTTTTTGCAGGGAAAAAAAAAAAAAAAAAAAGATGAGTTAATCTGTTAAAAATTTCAGCCAGTGCAAGATTGCAGGTGCTCTGCTAGTGCTGTGTAACTTTTTATTCCATGAACTTTTAACAGGATGTGTTTGAAGCTGGGCTGTATCTGCAGTGCCTCCTTTCTCCTCTTTTATTTCGCTGGTCTAAACTTTTTCTTTTATTAAAAGAATTAACTGCTTTCTACACACAAATCTGAATGTTAGACTCTGAGTGCCTCTGATGTAACAGGTGGCTTTGAGATGAGAAAGGCTTACATTTAGGGTATTTTTAGCTGATTTGCAACATAACAAGTGGCTTATGCCTGTGGTCTTGAACATGAGTGGTAGGGGCTTGTCAGTCATAAAACCTTATCTGATGCAGAAGATTTCCTCCATCTGGAGCTTCTCTGTTCTGCCAACTTTTATTCTCCTGTGGAGAAGCTGTAAGAGTTGGATCATTAATTAATAGTGTCCTAAGGATATTGTGTTAAGCCAGTGCAGGAAAACAGAGCACTGCTTTATCTAGTTGTTTCTTTTTCCTTCCTTAAAAGACTTAGAAAATACTCCACCCCCCCCCTAAAAAAAAAAACATCCCAAAACTCAGAATACGAAACCCCAGAAGTGGGGGTTTATTATAGTGGCAAAATCTAGACGTAGAGAAACTGCTGCATGTGCTGAAGGATGGGAGAAGAAGGAGGAAATCCCTATCTTTCTTCTCCCTCTTCCAAAACCATAGAGTGTATAAAACAGCTAAGCTAGTTTACAAAAAACCCTCTGCAAACTAGTCTGAAAGCAGCATTCAGCGCTCCCTCAACAGCAGCCCCTTGGATGTCCTATGTGGCCTCAGTGGGCCTGGCTGGGATGGGTGTGTCCAGTCAGGGTCAGTCTCTGAAGAAGCACTGCTTTCAGAGATGTCCAGATTAATACCAGCCATGGACCTCCCACCACCAGCCTCCAATTTTCTTTTTCTTTTTTTTT
>VXAU01002840.1:388696-436185 GCA_013399695.1 Formicarius rufipectus
TTTTTTTTTTTTAAAATCTTTAATTTATATTGGCTTAACTAGGATCAAAATTTGGACTGGTATGCCAATAAACCCACGACCACTGTCCTGATGGGGTAGGAATTTGTGTCCTATTACTCAGACCTGCTTGCATTCATTTCATATACCAACATAATCATCTGGCATTAACATCCAGATGGGGGTATTAAAAGAAGAAAATTAACACAACACATCAGAGGTGACATTCAAATACAAAGTCCCCATCATTTTCTTGACTAGAATTCTGCAAATTAAAAAAATAAATGAGCCCATTACATGCTGAGGATCCTTTCAGACTGCAGGACAGCCTTGCAGGCAGGGAGTGCAAGCCACACTTTGTGTTCAAACCAGTATTTTACAGCACTAAATATAACACAGGCTCATCTAACCTTCATGTCTCCATTCAGGTGCCTAACAATGGCAGTGGTGTTGTTTTATTATAGATTGAAGTGAATTTTCCTTTGACTAGCTTTTCTTTTCCCTTCAGAGCATGCTGGAGAGATCTAGACAGTATATCAAAAGAGATGAGGGTGTTCTTTTACCTCTCCCGTCTTTCCCATCTGCAAGGGCTCAGCATCTCTGTAGTCCTGACAGGGCCTGCCCCCCCCACCCCAGACTAGCGGGCTGCGTTGAATATTTGGTGAGTGGAATAGGCTGAGAGGAGGGGATGGGAAATGAAGGTGCAACAAATGGGCCACGCTGGTGCTGTTTGACTTTTCACACAACCAGCAGCAGCGTGGAGGGGATGCAGAGGTCTATCCAGCTGTGGGTTAATCTATCCTGACAGCAGAGCTGCCAAGGTGTCTTTGCTTAGTGGGACATAGAGATAATTGGATTTACCACTCGAGGCCAAGTTGTGAACTCCTGGGATGAAGGGGCTGGTAATTGGGATTACCCCCTGTGGAGGGGTCAGGGTGTTTGCCCAGCCAGGAGGTGGCTTGGGCAAAATCCTTGCTACAGCCCCTACTTGCTTTGTGCAGATCCTGGGGTAATGAGCTAGAACCCACAGCTCCTTCCTCAGGGTGAAATTCCTTTCAGCATCACCTTATTTTGCTCCCCCTCATCTCAGATGACTTCTCCCCCCAACCACGCAGTGATTAATCTCAAAGGAATATTTTGATAAAAAGAAATATATTGATAGAGAATTGTGGGGGGATTCTTTGTGTGTGGGGTTTATTTATTTATATTTTCTTATTGTAGTCTTATACAGAATTTCAAATCATCCTTAGGAAATAATAAAAGTTCCAGAAGTCAGAGTGAAAAGAAAGATGAAACGCAATTATACCAAAAGGTAATTTAAAATGCAAATTCGCCGGAGAAACTGCAAGCCCCTAATTGCGGTGTTCTCTCTTATCGTTGCTTCAAAAGCTCTGCGTGCTGCCTTCCTCCCTGCGGGAAGGTCCTCAGCCGCGGCTGTGCTGCCACACTCTGACCTCTCCAGTGAAATACGGGTGACCCGAAATAAAGCCGAGAGGGGAAGGAGGTGCTGGGGCGCCTGCCCCTCTCCCGGGACTCAGCGGTCTGCGGTGAGTACCGAGGGAGGGGTGCCTGCCCCAGGGACAGGAGTGAGAGTGATGCTTTACAGGGCAGAGTCTAGGAACGTGTAGGTCTGGAGAACACTAACCTGCTGCCTGCACCCTCTCGTCAGTCTGCAATGGCAGAAAATCGTAACTGTGCTTTAAAAAAAGTTTAACTGAGAAATTTGAAAATACTCCAGCCATTTTGAGATCCTTTTCACAGAGCCTGGTAAGCTAAAATCTAACAAAAGTATACTAAGTTGTTGAGCAAAATATTTGTAGCTCTGCGAAGTAGTCCTCAGCGGTTGAAAGTCCGGGCTGGACTACGTAGCAGACAGCCCCAAGGTGCTCTACACACTACCATGACCTTCCACCTTCTGGACAGCACCTCTCACCTCCAGCTGGGGCAGCCAGAGGCAGAAGGGTCTCTGCAGGAACCTCTTCCCTGGCTTCATGGGCAGCTGCTGCCATGTGCTACAGGTAGAGCTGCCAGTCTTTGCCAGCTGGCACGTGGACATGCAGCCATGCTCTGGTCATCAAATGTATCCTCAAGGACAACACAGAGCACCTCTAAGTATTTTCTGAAGCTGTGCTCTAACCTTTGCAGTAACCTTGTGCAAGTAGTTCCCATGGTTTTACTCTGATTCCTTGTGTGGCCTTGGAGTAACTTGGAAAGGCTTCAGCTCAGTAGTGAATTCAGAAGAACTGGGTATTTCTAACCACAGTCATATTGTGGCCTTTTCTGCTTTTGATCTGTCCCACTTGCTATTTTAGTTATGCTTTATATGTGAACGTGAGGTATCCTGAGACTTTCTGATTCCCAAAAGGCAGTAATTTCAGAAGCGCTGATCACTGTAGGAGGGGTCGACACCTCCAACTGCCCTGCACAGGCTGCCTAGAGTGGTGACAGCCAACAGGATGACACCAGTCACCTGGCATCACCCGCCTGCCACAGAACTGTGAGGTTTAATTCAGCAATCAGATACCTCCACTGAAAGGTACCGAGTAGTTGGCAGCCTCTGGCTAAAATCATGGAGTCACAGATGGGACTTGCTGACCTTATGCTCACCATGGTTGCAGGACATGTTTCACTTTCCACTTCCCTTCTGTGCTGCAGATTGCTGCACTTTGCCTAAATTTTGGCAATGCACTGAGACAAAGCACTGACTTTGTCTTCTCACTGGCACAGCTGGGGCACATTTGGGATGCAGGTGGGATGTCTCTCTGGTGCTTGCTGGCTGGAGGGTGCTGGGATGAGAGGTTTATCTTGTACCTCTGTCCTAGCAGGGTGCCAGTGTGAGTAGTGGAAAAGCTGTGTCAAGATAGCACCTTTTTAATGGTTCTAGACGGAAGCTGGGAAGGAATAGGTGGAAAAGAGGATGAAGGCAGACGTATGACACTGTTTCCACTTGCACAAGGAGCTCGAGAAATAGTCAAATGGGTTGTGCTGCTTCAAACACTCAGAATCCTGCTCTCTGTTTACATTTTTTCCCATTGCAGCATGAGTGGCAAAGCCAAATCAGCTCATTTGGTGACTCGTAGCTATTTTAAAGCCTTGCATCAGTAATGTAGACTCAGATGCCTGCACTGAACTGCCGGAGCTGCATCCTGCTGGGCCAGCATCTGGGATAGAAGCTGCAGGATGAGAAGAGGTTGTGGGCCCAGCTTCTGGGTAGCCGTGTGTGGGACCTGCTGCTGTAGTGGCTGCTGATTGCTGCTGAATTTTGCACTAGCATTGCACTGCCTTTCACAGGCCCTGGACCACTTTTAAGGGTTGCATCCTGCAGAGCTGCTCTTTGGCCATGGTGTCCATACCTGAGATACCAAAGGTGTACTTGAGCACGATAAAGACTTCATAGCCTCTACGCTGACTCTTATGGGAAAGAATTGTCACAGTTAGGCATGTGTGATGTTCTAAAACAGTGAGGGAATGAGTTCCTCAGGATGGCTGCTGGCATCTCCTCTGGCCTTAGATGTGCTGGAGGACACCTGTGGCACAGCCAGTGGCACAGCCAGTCACATACTCCTTCAATTTCTAATGGAGAGGGGACAGAGCTTTGCAGGCAGGCTGGCATCTGTATTGCTATCCAAGTTGGTTTGGGTAAAACGACTATTGCTCGGCACATCCAGCTTCATTTAACCATGTGAACAGCTTGCTTGGCAGGTATGGGGCCAGCTGGAAGCACAGTTACAAATGTAAGCACATGGAACAGGCATTCTTGTAATCCAAGAATCAAAACCTGGATCTAAGGGCCAGAGTGTGTTGTTTTTCCTGAACGGAGACCTCTAATTATTAATGCAGCTTTATCCTGGAGATATGTATTAGATGTGGAAATCTTTGGTGTTACCACCAGTTGTTGACATTTCTGAGATAGATTTTGCCAGTTTCATTGATTAGATCAGTACTTTATTGAATAGTGCCTCACATTTTCTCTAGAAATACTTATATAGTACTACTACTTCCCTTGTGACCCAATGACATGGTGTAATTTGGCACATCATTATTATTGATACTGTTACTGTGCCCTCAAAGTACCATAGTGGTGTCTCAAGCCTTCACCGTGCCAGGGCTAGCCAGAAACGTGGCAGCAGCTTAAATTGTCAAACTGATCTTCCAAATGTCATTCCTGCCCCGAACCTGGGCTGGATGTTGTGCCCATTTAAATATAGGCATCTTCCCACTCCTGAAAGCTTCTAATGACTTTCATCCAAAAGGTCTCAGAAAGTTAACCACAATGCACAAACACTAGTTGAAATGATGTTTATAAAGCTAAAATGTGGGTCACCCTTACTTTGTGTAGATGGGTAAAGGCAGCAGGCACTTGCTCTCATGCTAGCTGCAATATGACTTTCAAATTTTGGAGATGGAGGTTGGGTGCTTACACACAGTCAAGGGAGCTGCAGATGCTGGTTGTGGCTTGACAGCAGCAGAGCTGAGTGCAGATTATTTATTTCCATGTAGGAGAGCCATAATGAAAAACTTCTTGTCTCAGACAGGCATGGTGCTCACCAGGCTCCTTCTGTGCTGATGGATGGGAAAGTGAACAAGGTTTAACTTGCCTGAGGAAAAAAAATTCACAAAGAAAGCCAGCCTGAGCTCAGCTCATGGGAAGGGCTGCCAGGGACTTTTAAAGCCATTTTGGAGGGTAGGGCAGTCGTGAAGTAATTATTATCTAAACACATTCATACAGCAAAATGGGTATGTTTTCTAAATGGTCTCTTAAAGCAAAACTGAGTAGTAAGTAGGAATGCTTCCCTGCAGGCTGCCAGAAGGACACAGTTGGTATCACACATTTTAGCAGCTGGCATGTTAATGAGGCCATTTTTATTGAAATGAGCTAAATACTATTAACATTTGTGGACTCCCAACTGATTTCTGAAGCATTTATTGAACTTCAAAAAGTGCCTAGAGAATCAATTAAAAAAATTTTTTTAGATTTGATAGAAAGAAGACCAAAGAAAATTGTGCTGTCACATTTATGTTTATCTGAACAGATCTTACCTTTCTGTCGCTGACTTTAAAGAGTTTCCTCTCTTTGTTCCTTTCTGTGCTCTCAATAACACTGAGAAATATCTCTTTTGAGAGAGTGATAAAGTAGTTTGTAGCCAAGATGATTTTTGTTGGTGTGGTTCTGCTCGGGAAGATGGTTGGTGTGTGGTAGAAAATGAATATATGGCTCTGTTATACAGTGATTGTGCTTGGCCACTTTTAATAGTGAACTTAAAGTGTATTTAAATGATTAATTAAATTATTATTTAAAATATTAAAAGCCTTTAGAAAGCAAAAAAACAATGAAGAGCTGTCTGGCTTAGCACTGTCGGGGGGTAGGATGACAAACAGTGCTTCCCATTTATCCTCTCTCCAGGCAGATTTGTGGCAAACACTTGAGCTTTGACATGCTTTGGGAAGCCTAAATAGCCAAGTCTGGGAATAGTGGTGAGGAGCTGCTTGTCACACCAGCAGAGCACACCCAACCCCACCGTGACACAGAGAGGCAAGGTGTTGTCAGCTCCTCCACTTCTTCCCTTAGCTTCATGAGAGCTGCAGCCAGCCTAGTATTTAAAGTGTTGTGACAAGCTCTAGTATCTTCAAGGCAGAGACAATTATTCGGTGCTAAGGTGAGGGGCTTGTTGGTAAAGACAAATGTTTAAAAGAAAAATCAAGCCACGTTCTTGAAAGCGACATTAATCTAAGCAGCGTGTCAGCCTGCAGATGCTGGTGGAGTCATTATTCTGAGCTGAAACAACAACCTATGCAATTTTATTTCCCTTGTTTTGTGTTTTTTGTCACAGCAGGGATTCATTGCCTGCAAATATGTGTAACGTTCATCAAAGGCAGTCAAAGGTTGCCCCAAGCCTTGACAGTGCATTAGGGTGGCAGGAGCCAGGCACAGTGCGGTGGCCAAGGACACCCCCGAGCGACGGGCTTGGGGTGTCCCATGGAGCTGCTCCAGGAGGGGGACAAATTCAGGAAAAGGGCTGACTGATTTTGTTGAAATAAATCTGAATAAGGATGGCTGGGCCATCCTCTGGTATCCCCTGGAGACTGCAGGGCTGTAGGTCCTTGCTGTCAAATGAGTTTTATGGCTGGACCAGAAAACCTGCTCATCAGCAAAGATCCCAGGAAAGCAAGTTTGTGCATGGAATGCTATTGGAGGCACCGACTTAAAAACCTGGAGTGAGAAATTTAGTGTTTACCTAAAGTGTATCTTGCCAATTTACTAACAAATCCAGCCTGTGGCAGAGAAATCCTGTTGGCTCTATTTAAGAGTTTTGGAGAGGAAGGCAGAGGGTTAGAGTATGACCTACGGTTACATACCAAAAATATGGCTGCATGTGGTCTGTGAGACCACAGCCTACCATAAATGTGCAACTGTGCAGCAGCTAAAATGAGATGCATTTCTCTTTATGCATTCCCTCTGAAAAGTTGTATCATTGCTTCTAGTTTTATCTCATATCTAAACTGAAAATTACTAGCCACTAGTAATCTTTTCCGTTGGTTTCCTTTGAAAGAAAAAAAAAAAAGAAGACAACAAAACAAACTGTCAAAACAAGCTAAAAGCACAGCCTGTGCAAAAATAAATCAGTGGACCAAATAAAAACCAACAAACAAAACAAAAACTCCAAACCAAAAAATAAAGTAGAAATACTACTTATTGTATAAATACGCCTAGGAGTGGTAGAAGTGGTTGGGATTTTTTTCCTCATTTGACTTGAATCCTTTCCCAAACTTTAAAAATAACCTGCTTGGAAGGAAGAATAAGGAAACAAGAACAAACAGACTGTCAAGACAGTGCCTTTAGGAAGAAGCCTGTGCTTCCCAAAGCTGCCAGGCTGCACTTAGGTGGTGGGAGTGCGTCACGCCAGTGAAGAAGGTGAAAGAAAGAGCATCTCCCCCTCCCGGTCCCTCACTTAAATGTTGGATGTAGGAGGAAGGAGCTACCACAATCGGAGAGACAACATCTAACAATGAACCTTCATTGATGGACAGGCAAGTGTGTGAAGAGGACTGGACTATTTTTCACTATAATGGACTTTGTGTTTTGGGTTTTGTTAAGGGTTTTGCAGTTAATGTATAATTCCCTATATGTTCTATTGTAGTTGCTGGAAAATTCCTCATGGCCTCGAATCCAACCTTTGATTGGTTGTTTTATATTGTATTACACAATATTCCCTATATAGTTATACCAACCCCTTGTTTTGCAGGCTCCTCCCATGCTCCGCCCTAACTCCACCCCAGCTCCACCCCCTTCTGGAAAGTTCCAGCCAATCGCTATAAAAGGAGGGAGCCATGTTAATGAATGGCCTTTTTTGCCTCCCACCTGGGGAATGTGCTTTTTCCTTTCTTGGCCTGCCATTAGGGCCACAGATGGAGATGAGATGTAAGCCTGGCAGGCCAGGACAGCTTGGAGAGGAAGAAAGCATCTGTGGAGCAGGCTGGAGCTGTGGCAGCAGCATGGGGAGGTGCCAGCTCATCCCACCAGCAGAGAGTAAGGTTCTCCAGCTGTCTCCTTCACCCTTCCTTGCTAATGGCACCACCTCTGTGCTCATGCTTCTGGCTGTCAGGGCAACAAGTTTGGTGCACTCTGCATTGAGATTTTGGGGATGTACATCGTGGCTGACAAAGTCAGCAAGCTGCAGCTGTTGAAATTACTTAGCTTGTGTTTCTTCACTCTTCTGAGTCTAGTTCTGTTGTACAAAGAAAACCATGGATGATGCTGTTGCCTGAGGTAATTACTAAACACTGATGGTCATTATTTAGCCCAGTGGCAAAATCTGGTTTACCTTGGTGTCTCTGGGGCTGCATGGACACTTCAAGCTTCATCCGGGACATCTTTATCCTTTTACCATTATGAAAAATGTGGGCTGTTACTCAGCATGTGAGACCTCACCCTCCATGGAGTGTGTGCTGACTTACCCTCTATGGGCACAAACACATGTGAGCGCTCAATATGTGCTTCAGTGTCTCACTCTGTCACTCCTTCTGTGAATGATCTCTGTATTTATATACTGCATTTATTTACATTCTGCAGTTAGCTTGGCATAACTTGACTTCTTCTAATGCTGCTGTCATTGAGCTGATCTATGGATCTTGGTATTTAAAATACAGATTCAAAATACCCTTAAAATGCTTTCTGATTACTTTTTCAGTAACCAGAAACTCTCTTTTCAAGTCCTTTGTGCTGAGATTCACATTACTTGCCTGATTTCCAGGACAGGGGCAGCATGCAGGTAAGCCTGCTAAAGGAGGAGCATGACTCTGGCAGAAGTCAGTGCAAGACATGCTGTAGCTGTGCTGCAATTTCAACACACAAGTAATTACCACATTTAAGTAAAACCCCCCAGCTGAGGTGTTTGGTGATAAAGGCAAAGTTCAAAACCTCTGTCAGTTGACCTCTGGGTAGGGCTGGCAGTCCCCAAGCCCCAGGGCTGCTGTGGGGCTGGAGACTAGGCAGGGGTAAGGGTGGGCTCCAGCCCTGACATTGTGCAACCAGGTACAAATCTAGTGGGTTATTGTTGTTGGGTTTTAACATTGCTTAGACATTTGTGTAGGTCTCTTTAGATGCTGAATGGTTTTATGGCAGCTGCTACCTCAAAAAATTCATGTGCCAGGACCCTAATCCTCAAATTAGGTGGTAACGCTTACTAAGATTAATAGCTTTTTTCAACTGGGATGGGATTGTTCCTAGTCATTTATCTTGCAATAGTTTGCTGGAAGAACGTGGAGATGAGGATTTGCAATCAGAAAGAGGATGTGATAACTGATACGTGTTGAAGGAAACAGAAAGGATAATTAAGATGATGGCCTTAGTGAGACAGGGTTTCAGTTTAATTCTTCTTACTGCCATGCACCTTCCCTTCTATAGTTTATTCTTGCTACTATTTCTATTTGGTTTTAGGTTTTTACACTTTGGGGTTTTTTTTGCTTGTTTGTTTCTTTGGTTTTCTTTTTTTTCTCCTTTCTACAAGTCTCCATTTTCACCTGTTATTGTTTTGGGAAATCCATCTCATTCAGCCCCTGCCTGTCTTGGTGCCTTTGCTGCTGCAGGGATGTTCCTGCTTCTCTGCCCAATTTGGCCGTAAGAAGCACTGGCAGTGTGCCTCCTTGGGAAGCTTTGCAGTTTGGATGCTGTTTCACTTATAGTCTCATTTAAAAAAATTAAAATGTATGAGCAGTGGGGACCTCACCCATAGGACTCTGGTATGCCAACATGATTGGAGCCAAATGGCACTAGTTGCAGCTCCCTGTTTCACACGGTGCCACTGTATCCAAGCACCATTTGCTGAAGCTGGACAGGGCTGGGTCAGATTGTTGATTCTTGTATGACACAGAGAGTAATGTTAAAAGCAGGGCTGGCTCTTGCCTACAGAGAAAGTAGGTGGCTGCTGAAGAGCAGCTGCAACAAAAAAAATTAATGGCCGTTTGTTGCCTGAGAGGGCAAATGGCAGTTTTCCCTGGCAAATGAGGGTTTAGAGTTGGCATGGGTAACGATTATCCTTCCCTGTTGCTCTCTGTGCCTGGGTGAGAGTCTCGGAGGGATGGGTTTGCTGAGCAGGGAGTTCCCTGTCCAGGGATTTGAGAGGGGAGATCCCAGAACAACCACTGTGGCCAACCCCTTTACTCTGGGCTTGGCTTTGCTTTCTCATTTACTGCAGAGGTGTCTGCCTTTCTGGGACAGACAGCCCTCACTCAGCATGTGTGACAGGAAAGAGCTGCAAAGAGTTACTGAGATGAGTGAGTTGCCTGAATGCCAGAATAAAAAATGACTCAGATGGGAGCAGGCATCTCCATTATTACTCACTGAGCAACAGCACCAGCCTCAGCTGCTGTACACAACCCAGAGGCTTTAATTTAATGTGACTTATTCAGGATATAAAGTTTTTCTTCCCTCTCCATCCAACCATTCCTCTCTTCTAAAGTGGCCCTGCCCTCTGTACTTGGTTGTTCCCCATCCCAGCACACAGGAAAACTGGCAGCCTGAGTTTACCTACCTGCCTGTGCCTGCTGCTGCTTTCTGGGGCAGCAGCAAGGAGCTGGGGATTCCCCTGCCAACATGCAAGGGAAACAACAGTCATTTTGGAGAGGCTTGTCCAAACACAAGCAGACTTCTCAGTATGATGCTGCAGGAGTCAGCATCACCCCACACCTGGCTGCGTGAACAGTGCTGCACTGAGCCCCTGCTTTATCCAATCATGTTTGGCTTTGTTCACAGGAGGCATCTCTCTGCCTCCCTTAAAAAAAAAAAAAAAAACCCCCAAAAAAAAAAAAACAAAAACAAACAAACAAAAACCAAACTGGTTTGTTGTTTACACCCAGCAACTTTGGTCAATGGCTCAATGTCCAGATGGAGACCCAAAACCAAACAAAAAGTCTAACAGGAAAAAAAGAACACCAAAAACATGAACCAAAAAAAAATCCAAATCAATGAAACCCCACGTGATAGAAGAAAGGGTGTTACAATGAAATGAGTCAGATGAAAGTATTTTCATCTGAGGTCAGCTCTCTAATGTCGAAGTGTGGTCAAAGCAAAGAAACAAGAGGCTTAAATGATTAATTTTTAGTCCAAGCAAGGCATAAGGGCTGACACAGGACCTGACTTAGTTATTCCTGAGTAGCTGCAGTTGCCGTTGGATGTGTAAAAACAGGGAAAATACATCTCTCTGAGGAGCCGGTATGGTCTGTTGGTGGTTAAGCTGGATACACAATCAGCATTCAGACCAAAATCAGTGCAATTAGTAAAACCAGTTCTTCTCTTAAGCTCAACGTTTTTGCAAAGGCTGTCTTCATCATCAGCTCCCAATCATCATGAGGAATACAAGGGGCTGCCTTCTGAATTATCTGACTCTATTCCATTTATATAAAAACACCTTGAAATCATGTGATGGTGCCACAGTCTCCTGCAGAAAAATGCTGCTTTAAACAGAAGTCTCTCTGCCTCTAGAACTATAAAAAATGTATGACTCTGTAAACACAAACTAAAAGGGCTGAATTTATCCTTTCTGCAACTTCACTGAAGCTGTTGCTGTGATCTGTGTCTGTATGAATGAATGAAATCAGCCTGAACAGTAAGGGAGCCAACTTTATACTAGAATATTGTAAATGTTTGCAGATATTCTACTTTAGTACCAGAAGCACATGACTATTGTGCAAATTTTTAGTACAGTGTATTACATAGAACCAGAAATAGGAAGTTCTGTTTTGTTAAATGACTGAAAATCAAGTATTTATTGTAAACACTCTACTTTGTGAGACATTGGGAAACGGCTATCACATTTCAAAAGCTCACTTGCAAACCAGCAGTCACTAGGAAAACAGTTTGAATCTTGATTTTGCAATGGAGATTTAAATGGTTAGGTTTGGTGAATTTTTGCTGTTCTGGATTTTAAGCAAAGTTATTGTTCTGCTGCTGTCTTGAATCGTGCTGCTATTTTTCATTTCCCCATGAATGGCAAAAACATAAAGCAAGCTGGCATCAAGAATTGTGCTTTATAAGAAAGGAATGAGGAAAGATAAAATGGCTACATATGGCAATATGGATAGTTTCCAACTTAATAGAAATAAAAGAGTGGGATTTTTGCAGCCTATACCAAGAACTGAACTGTGTTTTTATGCAAATGCTATAGAAAATGCAGCTCAGCAAAGGCTGTTTTCCTACCATTGGCTGGAAAGGATTTTGAGTGCCTAAAGATGTATTTTCCATGAGAACTTGGTGAGAAAGAATATAAAGAGGTAATAGAACATCTAAATACATTATGCCTACCACAGTTTTCTTTTCTTTAAGAATCAACTAAGAGGAGGAAATACTACCTTGCCTTTAACAAACCTAAATAGTGATTCTTCCTTGCTATTTTGCTTTTTGTTGATGTTTGGGGTTTTTTGGTTTGTTGTTTCTTAAATGCAGGTCAAGAACAAATTTGTTTAGGGAGTAAAACACCAGAAAAAATGGTGTATGTCTGCACAGCATGATCCAGCCTTGCGAGCAGTTGCTGAAGGTACTTTAGGTGCAATATAGCTTTGATAGGGTGGAGCTTTGTGTGTGAGAGGAACAAGCATGACACTGTTGTGGAGTTCTAATTCATCTCTGAAATGCTGCTGAGAGGACCCAGCCTCCTCCAGGCACCTCTGTATTGAATGGCAGTGTGCACATCGACTGAAAACTCATTGTATGTGGTGAATAAGATGGTATCACTACTCCATAATCTAGAAGAACCTTTGGAATAGGGTTAATTGGGACGCACTTTGGGGTGTGGATGACCATGGCTTAGAATGAGGATGCTTCTTAGAGAAAGAGCTGAAGGACTCGAGCTCCTTCAGTGGCATGGATAGAATGTGAAAATAAACCATGCAGTGTTAAGCCTGGGAGAATAGCAAAGAAAAATTTCTAGAGTATGTCTGAAGGAAATGAACTTGTTGTTAAGGTGTCCCAGAAAGGAGAGATAAGGAATTTTAGGCTGTCTGGTTGTCACAGTAACTTCTCCATATGCCTGTTTGCCCTCAGAGTTAATTGGGACTGAAGGAGATCGTCTCCTGCTGATAGGCAGAAAGTGGCAATATATAAGTGTAAACCAGACCAAAGAGCAGCATGCTAGAAAATTGCCAGGAAGGGGTGCCCAGTAGGTAAAATATAGAGCCCTATTTAGTGCAGACATTTGTTTTATAAGCAGCACAACAAGAAGGCTGGAGGGAGCTGGTGGTGCCATTTATGTAGGGAAGGGTGGCTGCAGAGAGGTGGTCAGATGGATTAGAGGAGCAGTGGGATGGATTGCAGAGGCAAGGTATAATTTCATCTGCAGATTCCAGGGCAGGGGCTACAGCAGCCATACGTGCTCCCAAGACAGGGTAAGGAGTCAGAACTATAAAGTCACTATAAGGCCCCATCTACAAATGGACCAATACCCATTCCTACACTGTAAGATTCACTCAGCAGTTTTGAGAAGAGGAAGTTCACATCTCCCAGCTGGTCCCAGGTCTTTGAAAACGATTTGAAACCCAAGCAGCCATTTACAAACATGTCATTGAGTCTCAGAATGGCCAATCCATATGCCACAGTAAGAAGGGGTAGGAGTCACCTGTGTTTTTTGGAAAATGTTTTAATGAATGAAATGAGTTCAGAGGAGCTGTTCTAAAATTTGGAGGGGACACTGAAGAGACTGCAGGCTTTTCTATTAACAGAAGCAAACTCATTTCACTTCACCAGATTTACTTGCACTGTATAGATGCTGGGGCAATCCGCTTATTAAAACGGAAAACAAAAATGACTAAGAATGTACCGGTACCACAGGATACTTCTTCTGGTCTCATTAAGCTGTTACAGTTTAAAAGTTTCCTCCAAATCAGCTTGATACCTGGCTTGCTTAAAAACAGGAAGAAAAGCTTCATTCAGAGCAGTGAAATTATGAATTATGGCAACAAAATAGCTTGAGCCCTTTGTTACATTTTATTCTTTAGCATTAGCGTTAGTACCAGTACAGGAAGGGCCTGTCCCTGTAATTTCAAACATCTGTTAAGAGATGAGTAAAGATCCACCATGTCATTCTCTTACTGAACATGCCAAAACTGAGCATCGTTCTTCCTAAATAGTGCTGCTCTGCTGCCCTCCTTTCACTGCAGAAACCTTTTGTCCATCATTTGCTGATAAATGCTAAAGTGACTTGTTGGGATGAAAATACTGTCCTCATCACCAATCCAAAACTACTGATAAAGGCACTGAGGCTGAGAATATGCATTTCTTTGCTGGCAAAGGCCAGACAGCAGACACTGAGTTTTGTTACATAAGCATTTTACCAAAATACTTTTTATAACAGAGGGTCAAAAATGTTTTCTTGTAGGAAAAAAAAAGAAAAGCAGTTCAGTGTATGTTTTCTATCCTACAGACTTTTTCTTAATAGTGCTAAAGAAATTGTTCTTGAAACAAGAAATAACTCCATTTTGATTATAGTAATACACTCTGGACTTTAGGGATGGTCACATTACATCACTGGTGGCCAGCCTAAGCCAGAGTGCTTTTAGAAAATTGACGTTTTCTTTAGTTCTTTGCCAGAGGGAATAGTAGGGACAATAAAAAAAGCTTACAAAGAGACACACTGGTATAATTACCTGAGTAGTACCAAGAGACTATTAAATTGAAAAGGAGGAAAAAAACTCATTTTGTGTGCCTGCTGTTTTATCGCAGGGTGGATGCAGGCAGCATTGTCTGTCCTTGCAGCACATCGTGGGACTTGCAGAGGCAGGGTATGCTGTTACCTGGGGATATGTACCGTGCCGACACATGTTAATTGTCCAGGGGGCAGAAAAGTGACTTCTGGCTGTGGCACATTACTGGTACTGGGACAGGATGTGTAGGATAGAAACCTGTGCTGTAAAATGGCCCAAGTGCTTCATGAAGAAAAATTTGCTGAAAACAGATCCAGCCAACTTCCATGCCATCCCCAGTCCTGAGCTACCCACCCTGCCAGCTAGACCAAGTGCTTCAGAAGGGGAACAGTGGGATAGACCGCTTTTGGTGCACTGTTGCATCTTCCCTTGACTCAGACAGGTCAGCTGTGCAGAAACACTGTCACCAGGTACCCCTGACATAAAACATTCCTTGTGCTGAAATCAAGCAGACTCAAACATCTGGCAATGGAAAATCCCCTGTACAGGGCCCCCATATAATGCCCTAAGTTTCTGCTTGGGGCTAATGGTGCTAATATGCAATTGGATGGGACAGGGAAGTCTGGGAAAAGGCATAGTAAAAGAGATTTTGGTGCAAGTGATTTATTACATAGAGGTTAAAGGGGGTGTGGTGAAGAAGTGTGCTGATTAATTGAAAACTTTAGAGCAGATGTGATATGTGGGTCCAGAAGTCAATAAAAAATGGCTTAATTTTTACAGATTTTTGTTGTGCCAAAAAAAATGATAGCAAAGGAAAGGAGAGGATGGAAGTATGTGCCGGGTTCCAGAAGGAAAGAACAAGAGAAAACTCAGACATTGTGCTGCCTTCCTGATGCCCAGCACTGACCACTGAACGCAGAGTGCTCCCCCAAGGTGAGGATTCTCATATATTTTTTCTATTGGGGATGCCATTGGGGTAATGTACAAGGGAGAAGCTTGCTGTATTGAGAAGCTGTGCTTTAAAGCTTATGGTGCTGCTGATTTCCAGTTCACAGGGTAAAAAGCATAAATGATTTTGCTCTTCATTTCAATCATAGTAATGGCACAGTGGGGGCTGATGGACCTTTTGTGGCCACTTCCTCACAAGAGTTACTAGTTTTTAATTTCTTTATATATATCAGCCACCTGTTTGGAAGCAGCTTATAGAAATGAATATGAAAGATAACAGCAGCAATCTAAAAAAATCCTGAAGAAATTAATTGAAAATGTGAATTGTAATAACCTCATTTAGATTTTTGCAATGGGCAGCAGAAACTACTTACAGCTGATAATGTCCTTTATCAGAGAGACAGTACCTCACTCGCTTAGAAGACAAACATCCCCATGCCTTTAAGAGTCGGGTCCCTCAGACTGGGAGCACCCATTCTTCCCTTTGGTGTGAGCTCTTGCTTGGGCATGAGCCATGATTTGGTCCACATAAAGGGATGCTATCTAGGTGATGGCCCAGAGGAAACCTGACTAGATCCTGACTTTGTTGCTTTGTTGAACTCCAGGCAAAAGCAGGAAAAGGGGCTGTGTTAGGACCTCTATGCTTCAGGTGTGGTGCATGAGCAGAGGGCTGGGTGTGGCCATTCCCCAAAGGCACAAGGGTGGTCCTGGACAGTCCTTTGCTTCCTTATTTAAGAGCTAAGCCTTGTGAGATGTTTATATTCCAGCTGCTTGCTTTTACAGCCTGCCATATTTTTCTAGTACATGATTCAAAAAGGAAAGCAATGTTAGATTGTAATATTCAGGTCACTCTTAGGAGAGAGATGAAAATTTGCTCCTATGGAGGCCATTAGTATTGCCAAGGATTGCTTATTAAATGCTTATCTCAGACCTGTCTGTACCTTTAACACTGCCAAATCACAAGCGGAAGGGGAAATAGAGCTTTCCTTAAACTCCAGCTCTCGGATTCATACAATTAAGCTGCATTCTCATTTTCCATTGAAAAAAGTAAGTTTTGAACTGCTGTGATTACAAAGAAAAGATTGAAAGTCTGAGCCCAAAGTATGTAAAGCAAGAGGAGCAAATAAAAAGAATGAGGGTTTGGTTTTTTGGTTTTTTTTTTTTTTTTTTCCATTTAGTCCTGTGTTTTGAACTACTCCTTTCTCCAGGAGGCTGATTCATTCTTTTGAATGGATTGTGCTGGCAATACTGTATTTTTTTTCCCAAAGGATAACATCAGAGCTTTTATTCCAAAACTTTGCCCAGTTTAAACATCTTAGACAAATAAATGAAAAGGAATTTTTAGGAAAAATTAATGATCTGCTACAAAATTCTTTTACAACTTCCTACATGGATGAGGTGGGCTTGTAGAATTACAGAATTGCAGTGACTACTAATAGTAATAAAGTGTCTGATTGTATTATGTGGTTAAAGACAGTCATAATAGTCTCATTGTCTTTGCCGTCTTCCCACTCCTTGCTGTGACATCAGCCATCTCAGACCATCACATCCTGCTCATGGCTGTGTCTTTGTTGATAAATAATGAGTCATTATATGCTCTGCTCTATGACTCGTACAGCTGTATTGCCCAATTTTCCTCCCTCCAGAATGAAATCCCCCTTTGCAAAGATTAGTATACCATTAAAATAGCAAAATTTGTCTTGTGACAAATGTACACTTCAGCAGAAGGAGGAATGAATGAAATAAGGTTCTTCCTGGGTGTTTGGTACCTGAAGTAGATTCACATACTGTAAATTATGTAGTTTTATTAATGACAAAACACCACCTCCACTATGTATTGATGGTCCAATCTACTGCATGCTGAAGCCAGGATTTCCATGGATTGTCCCTGCAGGATACATTTGACCTGAAGAGCCCTGCTGCCAAACAGGCATTAAACTCTGCATGGAATATTTGCATGCTTATGTGTAAACAGACACATGGAAGTCACATGTTTTTTCCACAAACACCAAACTGATTTAGTAATACTGAAAACAAAACTTCTTGCTCTCCAGCATGCTGCTACTTACACAGCATACTCAGGAAGCTCTTCTAAAATCAAAAGGGGAACACAATGTATTTTAAAAAGTACAAGAAATAATCTTAATGCTTTCCAAAAAGACAAAAATATGCTGTGACACTGAGAACATTGAAGAAATACCACGAACAGCCTGGCACTCTAAATAGCTGATTTGCATAGTTGGGAGATAGTTGTTTTCTTTCAATTTTAAAGTATGATCAAGCATGTGCCATAGCAAACTTCTAGCTCTGCAGACCTGCTGAATTAATGTGAATTTCTTATCAACAAACAATGTGCAATCCAGTATGCCTGCTTTGTACAGATGAGTTGGGGGTGGGGGAGAAGATCCAAAGGTGTAATAGCTCCTTATTGCAGCAAGACATGAGATACCTTTGTTTTTAATTCCTCCATTTTAATCAGTTATGTTGTAACTCATCCTTGCAAAGCCTGAGAGATCAGGTGGCCTGGGAAGTGGCACTGGGTGTTCATGGGTGAAGGAGGGATAGCTAGAAACCAGAACAAAACATGTCCCTGGGAGGGATGGATGGATGGACAGGACAGTCTTCAATCTCATCTCACATATCTGTTGCCTTTCCCTCTTTTCACTTTCTCCACACTGAAGGTCCCAAGCCCCAGCCTATCAGCTGCCAGCCATAAGCTGCACACAGTCAGGGATTTGGTGTAGAATAAAGCATTGGCCAAAATCTTGGCCATAGGTCTTGCTGTACTGGTGACCTCCTGTGGGGCTACACCTGTGTCCCTCAATGACTTTCCACCCCTCATCTGTTAGCACAGAAGTGTGATGCCCATCCCAGGAGCATGACATGAGGTGGTCAGGTATTGCATGGGTCTGCTGCTATCATGCAACATCTACAGCTGAAAAATGTTGCATACATATGTAGTGTCCAGGGATGGTTGAGTGGAGGTGCTGTATGGAAGCCTGTCACCATGCTGGCAGAGCCTGTGTGTTGCATTGAGCATCCCCTCCTCATGTCTGGCTTGCAGAGCCTCCTTATGAGTATCTCTTCCACTAGACATAAAGTGATCCAGGAAAGTTCTGTCCTGAATCCCTTCCAGAAGGATCCTAAGTGAAGCTTTCTCACCCCTACCAGTTTGCCATGAGCTGGCCCGAACCAGGTGTCAGGATGCTGCTCTCACTTTGCTAACAACCCTCCTGCAGAACTGATGTTTTGACCACAACAAACCAGTGCATTTCACTGCAAAACAACTGTGTTGACTACTTGTGCTTCTGTTCCTTTCTTCCCCGTATCACAGTCTCCACCTTTGGGTTTCTGAGGGCTGGGGACACCATAAAGTACTGCCTATGGTGCATCAGCCCTGTACCTTCTGGTCCCTAGCCCCATTTAAGAGCCTTTTTTGTGACTAGTTTTGGACAAACAGAAGTGCCCCTGCAGCCATACATGGGAGATGAGCCAATTGCCCATTCACTGCTTCTCTCTCTGTTCCTTCTGATATATTTTTTTGTGGAGGGATTGCAAATTTGATTTGTTAAATAGGTTTAAGAAAATGTAAATGATAATTATAAAATTCCCTGAGTCTTTTTTTTCCATGATAAATTTTATGTAGCTGGCAGTTAAAATAAGTGATTACCTCATAAATACTATTTTAATAGCCTAGTCAACGGTGTAGCCTCTGCTGTTCTGAGATTTTTATCTCAGAAAAGGGAGGGGGAAAATCCTTTCCTGTGGATTTATATTGCTATAGCGGCTGCTGCTCTTTACTTGCTGAGTAATTTGGGGGGAACGTATTCTAGTACAGGCAGACACAGAGTGAGTGAGCGAGCATGGATGCTGGTGAGGTCTGACCACCCTGTGCCCACACCTCCAGCTATGCCCTTGCCAGTGGTGGCCCTGCCCAGCGTGTGCTCGGCATGAAGCTTTTGGGATGATAGCCTCCTGTTTTCCAAAGCCAGTCATTCCTGCATAGAAACACCATCCTTCTCCATCAGCGATGGCCAGGCAGGCCAGGACCCTGCCAACATCCTTGTTGCTAAATTAGAGATAAGTGGTTTGGCTGTTTGTTGGACAGGAACTGGCTGGATGACTGCACCCCAGCAACTTTGGTCAATGGCTCAATGTCCAGATGGAGGTCGGTACCAAGGGTTGTCCCTCAGGGGTCCGTACTGGGACTGGTCCTGTTCATGATCTTTGTTAATGGTCAGGCAGTGGCGGTGAGTGCTGCCTTGGCAGGTTTGTGGATGATGACAAGCAAGGCAGTGCAGTGGATTTGCCTGAAGGAATGGAGGGATCTGGACAGGCTGGAGATCTGGTTCTTTGTGAACCTCATGAAGTTCAACAAGGCCAAGGGAGACCTTTTTGACCTCTTTCAATCTATAAGAGGGGCTTATAAGAAAGATGGAAAAAGATTTTTTTACCCAGACCTGTAGTGACAGGGTGAGGGGAAAACTTTAAACTGACAGAGGGTAGGTTTAGATCGGACATCATGAAGAAATGTGAGGGTGGTAAGGCACTGGGTGCCCNCCTCCGTAACCCTCCGACACCCCCCCGCCGGCTCGTAATTCCTGGGCGGGCGCAGCCGCCGGCTCTGCGGGGGAGCCGCCGCCGCCGGGCAGGTGTTGCCGGCGGGCGGGTCGCGCCGCTCTGTGCTGCGTTGTGCCGTGCCGCCTCCCCGCCGCGGGGCCCGGCCGCCATGTTGGCCCCGGGCAGGGTGACGGAGCGCAGCGGTGCGGGGGAGGCCCCCGCGGCCCCCCGGGGTGGGCGGGCAGGGTAATAATAAGGTGATAATAGCTCCTTTGTGCCTCTAATTGGCGCACGTAGCCCAGGCGCTGCATTTGCGAGCGCTGGCGGCGTTCCCGCAGAGGCGAGGGATGCCTCGGCTTCCCGCGGTTTCCGCGGAGGGCGGGATGGGCATCCCCGGGATGTGGGGTGTGCCGCCTAGGCTGTGCCAGCAGTGGGGCTCAGGGTGCCACAGCATCTTGCCTTTAGTAAACGCAAGGCTGGGGGCATCCCGGCCGCTGCCCCACAGGCATGTTACATTCCTACACTGTGTGGAAACCGGTGTTTTGCTGGGGAGGCTGTGGCTGCGTGGTATTTGGGGGAAAAGTGTGGAACAATTGGATCAGGCCCTAAATGCGTGCTTGTGTGGGCACCAGTGCTTCCAGTCATAATGCAAGTGGCTTTCCAGGCTGCATCAGAGCTCTGCGTGTGGTGCAGGACAACAGGTCAGTTCAGCATGGCCCCGGTCAGTGGGAGAAGCTGCCAAGTGTCCTCCTTCCCACAGGATCTGCCCGGGGTCTGTCCGAGAGGTGGAATGTCTTTGCTCTATGCACTTTCTGAAACAAAGGGTATGCAGGGCCCCTGGACGTCAAGTGCCACAGCCAGTGAACTGTGTGCCTGCGTTTGGGATAATGGGACAAAAATTCCAGGGCTCACCTACTGGCTCCCGGTCCTGCTCAAGGGCTAGTGTTGTCAGATGACCACTGTCTGTGTTCATGTAGGTACTCTTTCTCTGCGTGTGAGCACACAAATTAGTCTTGCTAGGGACAGCATGCTTCTGCAGCTTTGCCAAAAGTAGACATATGAATTGTTCAAGCTCAGTCTTAAGGGTTTGGATGCTCAGGTGGTTTCCACATTCATTTTAAAGAGATGTAAATCTGGAGTTAACTCTGCTGAAAGAAGAGTTATGTGGCACAAAACCATTGTGCTTGTCTGTGAGCGGATAGAGCTGACTGTCAGAGAACTAAAAATAATGAAGTAATGGTGAAAAAGGCATCACGTTGCTTTCAGCCATAATAAACAGAGTTCCTGAGAAGCAGATGTTCATCTTCTTGCAGCTGCTGGTCTCTAGCTGACCATGGATGAAGAAGCAGTGAGGCCCCCTGAGTCTGTGTGAAGCTTGAATGTACATACAGGTTTTAATGATGTCTCAGAGGCAGAGTCCCCACAATCTGATCCTTAGGTGTGGAATTACAATATTAGACACACTACCAGATGTGTATAGATGTGGATTGGCTTTACAGAGACTTGCCTTTGCGTGTCTCTTGTTGTGTGCCACAAGCTATTAAAGCAGGATTAATGGACGTATTCCTTGGTGGCTCTGTTCTTTCAGGGCAGATTTATATCTCTAGGTGGGTCCTGTAATCCGTGGTGCCATACATTGCGCCTTCTGCTGATTGCTAGTGCCATAGTGTAACACATAAAGGTTACACTGTGTTACAAAGGTTACACCTGTCCTTTACAACAGGTAAGTACCATTTTCGACAGAACTAAGAAGCTCTACCACTGATTGGGCTATTGTGTATTAGCAGGTTTGATGAACGTTTCTTTTGTCCTTTCCCTCTAACATGCTCCCCGGTCCCAGCAAATAGCTGTGTACTGAACTGGGACAGTGACTCTCTGACCTTTAGATGAGCCTGGAACAGGCATGGAGAGAAACTACCTAGTCTGCTCCTATGCATTTGGACAGGGTAAACCTGTCATCTAAGAGTACTCCATTCTCAAATCCTTCTGGTTTTTTTCCTAGTGGCCTCCTAGAAAACACTGCTTATACTGTGCTTTAAAGAGGTTTGCTTTTAGAGGAGTTTCTGTTTTCTGTATTTAAATAGCTTTTCTGTTTCTTTGCATTGACTTTGTTCCCCATTTAACACCTTCCTGCTTGCTTCTTTGATATCTTACAGTTACCTGGAATGGAAAGCAAGGATGTATTTATTTATCTTTGCTGTTATGTTATCAAATAACACCCTGCATTCCACAACAAAAAAATTATTTTCTCTTTTTGTGTGTTTACTATTGGATCTTGTGCTGCTAGCCCCTGCAAGTTGTAATACCTTTTTAGCTACTCTCTTTTCAAGATCCATAAAGTTTTTGTTTCCTCCCACCCAGCCCCTGCCTTTACTTTCTGGAGTTCCTTTTTAAATTTCTTTTTTGTAATTCTCTGGCAGTTTGAAGTCCTGGTTCTGCTTTGCCATTGTGTCTTCCTGCTTCTTATTGTTGGCTGTTAGGTTCCTCTTCACAGCTTTACTTCTTAGCCATTCCCCTCCTGTGCAAAGCTGCTGGTAAACTTTGAAAGAGGTTAGTCTCTCTTTTAGCTGTGCTTCTGGGGTGTTTCATTTGTCCATGCCCTATCACCTTTTCAATTTGGAGCTGCGAATTACCTGGAAATGGTCGCTGCAGTGTGAAAGGTTTTCTGTTTTTGAATGTCCACACTTGCTGAACAAGCTGAGTGTCTTCCTGGGAATGCTTCATCTTCTGTAACGTTGCTGCCCAGGGCTGTGGGCTCATACTCTTCTAACAAGTATGCAAGTGCTCCACTGGCGTCTTTATTCAGTAATTGTGCCTTTCTCTAGCTTTAATAATTTGTCTCTTGAAGCCTTGGTTGTGTAGGGAAGATCTGTGAAGATGGGTTAGTACACAACAATTTGCACTGTAGTCTTGTGATCCAAGGGAGTGAATTCTTTTGTGGATGCTACTGGGTAGGATATATCATAAATATGGGCCAGTGCCATGTTCAGCATATAGCATGGGTCTGGAGGAAAGCAGTTTAAACCTCTGCTTCTCTCATACTCTATTCAAGAGCAACTTAAAAAAGTCTGAGGCACTGAACTTTATGATTTGGGATTGACTTCTGAATCTTTCCCATTTCTGTCCTTCTGAGAAAGTTTTGCTTCAGTTTTGGTATATATACAATGACTTATCTGTTTTCTCTAATGAATGGTATTGCTCGTATTTACTGGTGGCAGCTCTGATATTATATATGTTATATTCATAAGTCTACAGACTTGTGATTTTTCCCCCCCTCTTTTGTTCTCCTGAGTAAATTTCATTCTAATTTTGCTGCATGTAGTAGAGGGTATCTCTCATATTTATCAAAGTCAGTTCAGCTACAGAAGCTCTTGAATCCACTTTAGATCATTCTGTAGAAGTAAAGGGGGCAACTACCAAGCCAACCAGTCCTCATAGAGCTGTAGGATAACAGAGAACTGGAGTGGCTTCCAAGCATGCTCGCTGCCAACCACACATGTAACCAGTTACACAAACTAACGGAAATTTGCTGGCAGTGTCTCATGGACTTTACTGTCACCAGTGGCATCCATCTGTACCTTTCATTTCACATAGGTACTGCAGCAGGAGCTTACAGAAGAACAAAACAAAAGAAGCAGTACTTATGGTGAGGCTGCTTTTCTCTCCTTCCAAGAGTGGTATTTGGTTCCCTTCTGCCTTCGTGGGAAAAAATATGTCCAATCACATATTTGATCCATAGTGATGGAACTGATCCGTTTTCTTACTTGAAAATTCATTTCTTCTTAAGCAAAAATGTGGTCACTGGATCTCAGTAGTTCAGATTGTTCAATTTCTCCTAGAGCTAGACCGCAGCAAAGTATTCAAAGTAGTAGGTTTGCTGACGAAAACAAATTCTTCTGGAAGACCAGATCTACTTTGATGTGACATGAAATTTGGTGAAGTTTATTACCAAAAAAAATTTTCCCAAACTCAAAGAAAAGGATAAAAGGAAATGCTTGGGAAAAAATTGTTTTGCGAGCATTTTTTTCCTCTTCAGGTAAAAAATAGGGAGCCGAGTATTTACTGATTTAAAGACAAACATTTCCTCCTTTTTTTTGGGAGGGAGGGGGTGTGTGTTGGTTTTTCTTTGCTTGGTTGTTTTTTTTTTTTGGTTTTCTTTTTTTTCTTTCCCTTAGCCAAACCACCCTGCTCAGCTTTTATTTCCAATAGATTCAGCTGAAATTTTTTTCTGCCTGTGATTGTTTTTTGTTTGGCCATTGAACCAGATAATCCAATATTTGCACAGCACTCCCTGGAGCTGCACAAAGAGGTAATGTTGTCATTATGACAGGTAGACCTCAGGAGATTACGTGGAAGCACGGGGTCTCCTAGCAGAAGCTCCTTGGCCTTTAAATGTTCGCTCTCAGATCTTTAGGATTTCCCTGAAGATTTCTGGACTGTGTTATTATATTAGAGGGGGTTGAAGTGTTGAGGGGTCTGTGCTTTCCCGGAGGAAGGCAGAGGAATAATGGTATTCAGGAACAGGGCACAGAGTTTCTGGATTGTTCATGAGTATTTTTCCCCTGGGCGAAAGATAAGGCTTCTAGTGGTACATAGTAGGATTTACTCCTATACATATTTGAAATTCATTTTCTTTTTAGTTTGTGGTTTTTATTGTTCTGATTGTTCAAATATGGTGACATCTTTTCTGCTACAGGTTCTTGCTTAGGTCAGTGTACCTTGTTGTGTTTGTATAAAAATATTTGTTCCTGATTAAACTCACCTTCTGTTTTTACCAAAACATCTTGGACTCCTGAAAACTGCCTGACCTATGGAGCTGTCTGCTTGGACAGAGGCTTTTGCAGATCACTCTGTTTGCGCATAGAAATTCAAAATTTTTCCTGCCTGGCTTTGATGGTTAATGTGAATTTTCTAAGAAAATGCCCACTGTTTGAAGCGTGTGTGGGTTCTGTGCTTGCGAAACCTATTTGCACAAATATTAAAAGCCACCAAAGTCTCCACCCAAATCTGCCACAATTGCTTGGATCTCCAAACAATTACAATCTAATTAAACCCGGCATTCAAAGTTGCCTCCAGCATTTGAAACAAAAGTAATTTAGCGGTAATAAAAGTTGTAGATTGGCAGCTCTGGAGGCTGAACTCCGCTTATCCTCAAAACATAGCCAAGGTGGGAAAGAGCTGCAAGAATTGCTGCAATGACTGTCTGAAGGTCTTGACCCTTCACCTTGAGATGGCAACCCCCAAGGGATGAACAATTGGGTAATTTTCTACAGGTCCATCTACTGCCACTGCCAAGAGTCTGCTGATTACTAACAATAATTAGTATGTTGTCTGTGGCATGAATACTTTCCTGCTAGGAAAGACACCTGATTCACTGTATGACACCAATCAAATGCCCATCATGTAGTAATAGTGTGTATGAAGTTAAGAATTAATTCTGAATTTGAACTGCAGCCTTTGAGGTGAAAAGCTTTATCCCATTCCCAGTCCCTTGAATCGTTCAGTCTGCTGTGTGTGAGGCACAGGGCTGTGATTGCCAATCCATTGTACAAATGCCAACCATTTAAAATTTTCTCATACTGGCAGCTGCTGAAAAAATGAAAAAGCACCTGGGTCTGGGCAAATAACTCAGAAGATGAGTTAATTTAAAAAGAAAACCAACAAATTCTTCCCTCGACAAATGAGACTTTCAATCAGCATTGAGCTATTCCTGCTGAATGATATCCTGTTTATGCTTGCATGTCATATGGAATTTTCCCAGTTCCAGAGGTAGAAGTCATGATTAGGCTGAAGAGCACCTGAGAAAATAAGCTGCTTCATGTTACCAGTCAATAAGAGGATCATTTGGATTTGATGTGGAGGTTCTAGCAGGTGGATTGGACTAGGTGATCTTCTCTTGCAGCCACAATGTTTCTGTGAATCTGTGAAGAAAATCCACCTGCTTCAGTTTCTTGTGGTGCTATTGGATTCTTTTATTGCTATCACTTATAACCACAGGCAGAGGCAAGAAATACTTTTCTTTCTTTCCTTTTCTCTCTTCTGTTTTTCTCTCCTCTTTCATCCATCTATTGGTTTTTATGCTCTGAAACACTGAATTGTAACATAGAAAGGACCACCAGTGCCTTCTGAAAACTGGCAAGTCTTAACTTTCCTCCAGCTAACATGCACCTTACAGTGGCAGGCAAACCTTAATTCAGTTGGCAGTAGGATTACAGCATGTATATTTACCCTCAAGAACACTCATTTTCCATTTGTAATTATCTTCCTATCTGCTGAGTCAGGAGGGAGATGATTATACTTTCCTGGGACTGACATGAAAATTCTGGGTAACATTGTCAGAAGCATTCAATTTATGTATGATCAAAAGACTAGCTTTCAAGATCACCTGCTTGTCAGATGTATAAGGAACATGAGAAAACAGTACCTCTGGTTTCTGATGTTGAAGATGGAAACATAGATAGAAGATTACCACTTCGTTTCTGTTAGGATAGGGTAAGATCATAATTTATGTTTTCAGATGAGGCTTTGAATATGTTGATCTTGTATGCTCTAACTGGAACCCAAGTTGCCTGTGGTGTATGTTTCAAAGGAGTATGAGTGTGCACTAATAGTTCCACTATACTTGCTTTCTCTTTTACTTTGTCCCTCTGCAATATGTATTTCTAGCAGCCGTGATTCACTCCAGAGGACAAAGAAGAAGGTTGGAGGCTTTGTGGATGCATATGTGAAAAAGTATTTTGATTTATTCTGGGAGAAGTTTGGGGGAATTTTTTGTTGGTTTTGGTTTTATCCTGCAAGATTCCCATCATGTGCAAATGAGTGTTTTCTGTTTGAATACTGGTTATAAACAATATGCTTTTATGCCTCCTCCATTGGTCTGTTCCACTTTTCCTACAAGCAGATTCAGACAAAGGATGTCTCTCATTCCAGGAATATGTATGCCACCAACATCCATGCCTCGGTGATTTAGAAATACTCTACTATCCCACTCGTAAGCCAAAGCTGATGCAGAGCAGTTGTACCTAGAGACATGCACTGCAGATCCTTTCCTCATCCAATTCTGTTCCCTCCTCCCTATTTAAGAAAAGCAGAATTCTGTGAACAGCTATGGCAGCCAGCAACCTGTCTCCTCATCTCTGACTGCATGGAACTATATCAGCAATTTGGCCCAGTGTCTAACCCAACACCTCATGAGTCTCACCAAAATACAAGACAACAATATGGATGGAGTAAGATAATACAGATGGAAGCATTTAAGTTGGTATATGTTTGTAGAGTAATTTGGGTTGATAAATGCTGTAGAAACTTCAAGCACTGTTTTGTCTCGTGCACACATAAACTTAGTTTTCTTGGCTTTGCATTTTGCTGTGTGGATTAAATTATAACAGATCTGTCTGGAACACCCATTGAAGCTAAACAGTGGTGCTTCTTCCGCTTCGTTGTTTAATGTCAGATGCTTTCTTACGGGAATTCAAATAAAACTTGCCTAAACAAGGCAGACCTTCCTAGTATTTTTAGGATGTTGTGCCATATCCTATGTCTGTGTTTCACAGGCTGGTGTGTAATTAATGATGTGTGTCCTTCCTTGCCTTGTTAATTGACACACAAGCTTTTGCAAGGTTTGTATCATTATCTAATGTAGTCATGCAGAAATGTGAAAAGCAGAAAAGGGAAGAAAAGAAAAAAAAAAAAGTCTTCATGCCTAGATGTCTTATCACAGTTGAAGTGCAAGTGGGGGTGGGTTGCTCTAAGCAAGTTCAAAACTGGACTGCCTCACAGCATTGCTGGGATCCACAAGCTTTGAACAGTCTCTGGCTCCAAACACCTCCACGATCCTGTTCAGAGAAGTTGTTTCAGATGTCTGTTCCTTCTGTTGCCCCTTGCCCTGGCATCTGGCAGGAGGGCAGATGAGCCTCTCCCTCCATTTTCTGCTGAGTGATCTCCATCTCCCCGTGATTTGCTTTCAGGTTGGAGGCAGGTGTGCTGGAGACCATAAGTTCCTTTAATCCCTGTTATGAACAGCAGATCACAGTGGCCCCTCTGGCCTTATTCCCTATGACTATGAAACTAGCTTTAGCAGCACAGAGATTTAATCTTTCTAGTGGAAATGTAGTGCTGGTCAGAGGTCTGCACTGCATCTTTTAGGACAGTTTCTTAGCTGTGTGAAGTTAATTGTGAGGCAGTGTCCGTTCCAAGTCACAGATTTTGGCAGGAGGCTTGTGCTACAGACTTGCCTTTCTGTAGCTCTTCTCTTTTCCCTGGGATAGATCCCAAAGAGAAAAGCCACAAACTCTGCCAGAGGCACAGACAAGGCCTCCAGCCCCTCTTACAGGCTCCTTTCCTTGCTTTTCTCCTCTTCCTATCACCTATCAGGTGACCAGAGGGAGGGAATAAGCTGCTCTGGGGTGCACTACAAGCTGTGAGAGGATGATAAGGAGTTCAGTTTTTCTTTATTATCTTTAAAACCTACCTAGTGTGGTCTGTCAGCTCCTTCAGATGCTCTCTGAGAACACAGATGGGGATGAGCAAAGGTGTCTGTGCTACCCAGCATTGTGGCTGTACCCTTACCAGTGCCTGCTGCAGATAGGATGGGCTGATAGGAAGTAGCCAGTCATTCCTTTAGCAGGTGCTGCCCAGTTTTGTTCCTCCATCGTCAGTTAATTTAGATCATACCTTAAGTGCGTCCACAACTACGTTTAAGCAAAAGCTGTTGCCATAGTAACACTGGAGATCTTCTGAGTGCAGTCTGTGATGTAAACAACTAAAATGACTGTCATCCCAAATAGTTTATTTCTTCTGTGTAGTTTACTGAGTATTTAAATCTGTTGTAGCACTCACAGATTTACCACTTCTAAGTATAACCAGGAGTAACACATTTTTTCTTATAGCTTCTATTTCAGCAGATCTGTTTCCATGTCAACAGCTGACATTGATAAAGAATTGACATTCTGACTGCATTTGGCAGTGCAGAGTACAAGGTGACAATTAAAATAAATCAATGTTTCTAATGATGCTGATGTTAAAACCAAGCCAAAATACTGGGATTCCCGTGCACAGTAGGCAGAGATTGCTTCTTTTAATCTGCAGAGAGCGAGGCAGGAATTCTCATGGGAACAGACTTTCTTGACAAGGTTTTTAAACCTTCCTGCTTACAGATGCAGAAAGACTGGGAAAGCAAACTAACTCTCACACAGAAAAATGCACCTAGCACTCTGTGTGTGTGCACACATGTGTGTTTGCTTTGGCTCATCCACTTCTAATCTATGTGAGGTCTAGGAATGCATAAAGCATGTAATAAAAAATAGAATGCAATTCTTGGACTAAAACCATGTTTTGAGTCAAGTTTCTAGCAAAAACTGTGGAGCAGAAGGACTTAATTAGTGCCCTCTCTTTCCACTCCTGATTTCCTTATAGTGAAGATGTGTGTTGAAATTACTGAGGGACAAGAAACATGGAGGCTCAGAAGGGCGTTTTTTCAGCTTGCAAACCTGTTCAGCAAAGACTGGCACTTCAAATTGTGTATTTGGGGAATGATGTTGGGGAGTGCTTTTCTCTGTCTGTATGAACAGCATAGAGATACGTAATTGTCACTTTTGAGGTGTCACTGTGCTTCTTTTCCCTTAGTGCATAAGGGGTAAAGTGGCCCGCTGCCTTAAGCACCCCGATTGTACATGATATGAGAAATAGAAACAATACATGAGAATTCCCAGATCAAGCACATTGCCTAAAATGGGAGAAAAAAACTTTCAAGACAATATTAGTGTAGATAAAGTAGAGAGCTGGTCTTTAATGAAAGGAGTTTCAGGTGCCACAGTACATCAGTGAACACCCAGTACAGGGTTCTTACAAATTTATAACACTACTTAATTATCATATCTAATGGGCACATCCAACCTGAAAACCTTTTGCCAGTGGTACCACCCTCAGAACTTCTCCGTTGGAGCCCCTCCAAAAGTTCTGGGCCTTCTATCTTACTTTGCCTGCAATCATATCTTTCAGGTCCATGTGTCCCAAACAAGAAATCTTGCTGAAATCTTGTTCCTTGAAAAGACCGCTAAACAGAATTTCAAGAATGTGACACAAACCGTGGGAGATTTAGAAACTGTCAGGTTCTGCCTCAAATGTGAGAACCTATACAGATATATTAAGATCTACAAATATATTAAATATTTAAATCTAAAAATATATAAAAATCTTAAGGCATCAAGCAAATGGCAAGCAGGGAAAGGGGAAAAAACATGACCCCCAATTTACAGAGGCAGAGAGAGGTTAAAACAGGTTTGTCAAAGCTGCTGATCGAGTGGAGGCCTAGAGGTGATGCAAACCCCCTACCTGTGGTTAGGATGCCAGAAAATTCCTTATCTAGTGTTGGCTCAGGGTCATACTGAAGTCTTGTGGCAGACATGGAAATCCAGTTTAGCACTTCTGTTTTATAATGTGCTCACCTTGACGGGAATTCTACTTGTCTGAAGGTTCTCTGTCTAGGCTGAAGTAGGTTTCAGTATGTAGTTTCCGTTGTATATGGGGACTGTACATACCTCCTCATGTTAGGTATGTGGGTGATGTACCTAGTGATCTTAGTTGCTGTGGATTCTCTTGAAATCCAATGGAAAGAAATAGTTATGTCCAAACAATAATTCAGATAACCTTCAGCACGTGTCTAGCAGTGCCTGATACGGCTTTGTGAATATGTTATGTCTTTCATATTATGAAATTGCATAATTTTGGAGGGTTTGACAAGTCCACCAACTTACTTTTCCTAGTGAGGCTTCTATTTTTAAATTAACTTCTTAGATACTGTTTTAGAGGAAAGAGTAAGAAATGCAGAAATACTGGTAACAGTAATGGGATTCTTGGTATCACTGAGATATGCCAAAATGCGGTGAGCTTTTGCTCTCATGCATACACAAAAGAGGGAACTCCAAACCCCAAAATCAGTCATTTGTGTAATGGAGAATGGAGATGAACATAGTAAAACCCCCACATATACTAATGACAATTTTATTTCCAGATTTCATTCCTTGAAGGATATCTGGTCAGTTCAGGAGAATTAGTGGGTTATGCATCATAGCAGCCCATACAGTCGTAGTATTACTGTATTTTGTGAATGTGAAAGGATTGTGGTTTATTAATGAACGTAGAAGTTGCCAGATCAGTGAAGTCTGTGGCAAATAACTTTCCTCTGTAGAAAAATCCTGCTCTTTCATATACAAGACATGTGCAATGTGTATATGTTTCAGCAAACAAGCCATTGCTGAATGACTTTAATTTGATTGTTCAGGAGTGAAACACTTTTAGGACTTACCCTGTGAATGTTATTGAAGTGCTGTAGCATAAAAGTAGATTGCAGCTGAGAAGGGATGTGTAATCTCTGTTCTTTGGTCTTGGATGTTGGCTGTAGCTGACAGCAGAACAGCAAGTGGTTAGATGGGGCTGCACAATAATGAGCTAAGAAGATCCAGCTCTCTGTTGCACTGCTGTTGGCCTTCCTTATTGTATTACCTCATCTCCTAGCTGCAGGGATTGGCAGTCTCTCAAGGAGCTGTGCACATTATTGTTTTCCCCCACTCCGAATGAGAGGTATGAAAGTAGCTGGGGCTCTAAGTTCTGCTTCTCAGAGATTGGGCTGAGTGAGGAGTCCTGTGAGGGTGTAGCCTCCAACACCTGTGGGATTTGGCTTTGAAGGGCAGCGGGGTCAGGTAGATGTCCTTCCTGGTGCCACAGGTTTCAGTACCTGGCTCTGCCAGAGTTCTAGTATCTCTGGTCAGAAGTCTTTTACCACACACTTGTGGCTGGGGACTGTCAAACTAAGTTTCAGTACCCTTGGCTGTTGTTCCATGGAGACATGACTAGCCATATGGTAGTGCTGCTTCTACCCCTGTTTTATTAGCTAAATTTAATTAACAGGCAATTATAATATCTAGACAGACAAATACAATAATAAACTGCCATGCTTCATCATAAATAATGTCTGTAGTAGCCAAAACAATATAATTTGACTTAATATGAATGTGCTTGACATATGCCATCAAGAATGAGATGAACATGATGTCTGAGACAAACTGTAGTAACATGGGGTCCCTGCTGTTCAAAAGCACTGGAAACCTGGCTGTAATCAATGACAGTAAAGTTCTGAAGAATGAAGGGGTGGTTACAGCCATTTATATATGAGTTAATGCAAACCAGAAGAAATGTATAACCAAATGCAGACAGGAATTGAAGAATAGATATAACTTAATCCAGGAAATTCTGTACAAAAGACCCAGATTTTGACAGGAGTAAACAAGACCCGTTCCTAAGACACAACTGAGAAACCTTTGTGCCAAACAGAAGGAATATATAATTGAAAAATGTTAAATGGTGTTTGTCTGTAATTGGATACAGCATAAAACCCATGAAAATGTTAACCTGATTCTGTCCAAATCTGAAAAAAATCCTTTGCTCTTTCCACCCAAGATTTCTTCTAATTTTCTAGAGGTGCACTTGTAGAACCACTCATTAAAAGAAAACTATAAATGTAATAGCTGAACAAGCCCTGTTCTTATCCTACAACTAGCAAGTGAAGGAGAGAAGAAATTAGTTACAACCCTTCCTGTAAAAAAAAATAAAAAATAAAAAAGAGTGGGAAATAATAGATTTTTTAAATAATAAATAGGACACATTATGCTTTAGGCTTCTGCCCTTCTAAAATAAAAGGAAACAAGAGGTTGTCAGTGGCAAAAATACTACCTTGTTGGACTTCAATAAAATCGTAAAACCCATTCCTCTGATTTTGTAATGATGTAGTGGAAATGCAAGATGCTACTCACAGTTCTGCTTGGTTTCATTCAGTGTCAGACTTGCCTTTTGTTGTCAGTGGGGTGCAGTTCCTACGGAGTGAAAAAACGCATATAGCATGGACTACAGTGCCTCATAACACCTGTGTGCTGCCTTAGGCAGTATCTCGATGGTTAATAGGGATAATAAATGTGTGTACACAACTGTGTACAACTGTGAACACAGCCAATTTAAGGATCAAGACCAAAGGTTATTTTTGGATGAGAAAAAATAGAAGGTGAAAATACACAGGTGTGCAGAATACAGTGTTGTGAGCAGATTTAGGGCCTTGGCACAAAGTGAGGATTCTTCTTCCTCTGCTACTACTTTGCAACACAGGCTGTAACCTGAAACACACCTAGGTAAAATATTGCTTTTACCTAGGTAAAATAAGGCTTCCTTAAACTTCGTAGAGGCTCTATTCTAGTGGTGAGGGCTGGGCAGAGCAGAACATAAGAGCAGTAACTAGGTCTTAAAAGCTAGTGGGGCTTTCTGCTAGGGCATGCATTATTGAGCAGTCACTTTGCTACCTTTTGAAAGGATAGGCGTGCCTGACCTAGACTTTCCATTATAGTGACGATAGGTGTGCAGGCACAGAAACCTCATACCAGAGAGAACGATGCAGTGATTTGGTGGTAATAGATTTTGGGCCAAAAAGAGAGTGAAAGAGCATGCAGTGACACATGCAATACCCCTGTCTACCTCTGCTGTCCTGGATGTGCCAAGTATAGTCAAGCTCGTTTTCTAGTCCACAGCAGAGGAGCAATATAGCAAGTTGGCTGGTTGCTGCATTCACGCTCCTGTGCCTGTAAGATGAAGAGCTGTTGCTACCTCTGGAAGAGTGGCAGTGGGTCTTTGGTGACAAAGTAAGCATGTACCAGTGACTGGCAAGTGCATACTGCAGTGAAAGGGAGATCTCAGGGTGTCAGAAATGTCTCACCTGGGTTCTGTGCCTGGATGTTTAAATGCTGAGTCAGCATTCCAGTGCACTGTGTTATTCTGGAAGAAAGTTACTCCTTTTACTCCTCAGGTTCCTGGAAGGATTGCAGGGGACAGAGACAGGCCTATAATTGCTGCTGTCAGCTCATTGTTAAATAGATGTGAAATACCTCCTTGCACATTATTTATTAGCATTTAAAACCCATCAGGGGACATATAAAACATTCCTTTTTTTGGTAAGATTTATAAACTACTGATGAGCCCAGAAATATTCCCCTATATTAATTACTGTAATTAAGACAGTGTCCATGGAGGGCCAGTGAGCACAGCAGCTATGATTCTCCCCAACAGTTCTTCTATTTCTAGGCACTGAGGTTCCCCTGAGCCCCTTCCAGCTGCAAATTCTCCTGGCAAGAAGCAGGATATTGCTGGAGAGTGAATGTATTTTCAGACCTTGTATACATGAGGGAGTTGCACTAAGATTACTGGTAAGCCTGCTTAGTTAAACTGATGAAAAATGTGGTGTGGACAGTCTTATTTCATCTGGTTGCTTCTTTTAGATTTGGATTAGGTTTGAAATCAAGTAACCCCCCATTTAACATATTTAAATAAAGATGTATGAAGGCATTTGCATCAGTTTAACTTGAATTGTTTCAGATTAAATCGGCGAAACTTTCTTGTACTGAGATGACCTCAGTAAATACAAATTTCTGTCTCGTCTCTATAGACCTGAGGAGTTACATCTCTTCTGGGTTTTCACAAGGCATAATTCTAGTCACCTATGCCAGTAGCCCATGGGAATTACAAGCTTTGCAGAATGAGGATAAATCAAGTGAGGAACATTTAGTGGTCAGGAAAGGAACATGAAAGAAGGGAACTTTACTTGTCACTCGGGGAAAACGAGCACAGCAGCTTCTTTGAACTTCTCCAAGCCTAATGCGGTGAATGGTTGAGCCTGCCATAGACCCTCGGTGTCTTGTTGTTGCTGTCAGAGCATCCAGTGGGGCTAGCACAAACACACAAGTGATGCATCTGACTGGAGAAGAGTCAGCCTGCAGCATCTGTAGATGGCAAAATCCCTTTAGGGTATTCATTCCTCTGCTGGGCCAGTACATGGTTGTTGGTACCTATGTGCAAGAGCAGGAGAGTGGGCAGGTGCTTGGTTTATTTGGGTTATTTCAGCCAGCTGATGCAAAATAAGAAATGCAACTACTTTGAATTCATGAAACCTTTGTGGTGGGCATGCTTTCCTGCAGTAGTGTGACATTTGGAGAATAGAATATGTTATGCTGAATGTCATCTTGAGTTTCCCCCATGAAATAATTTGAAGAGTGTTCCCCAGCTGCACATACTGAACTGTGAGAATTGTTGCGGTAAGCATATAATGTTGTGTATACTAAATTTTAAATGACTCTGTCATAGAGAAGTGTTAAAGAATTACTGTGGTTTTGAAGGATACAGATATGTGGTTTTCATCAGAGGTGAAGCCATATGAATGCTGCTTGTCATTTTGTTGCTATGCCCTTGCTGTGTCACCTGTGAATGTTTCAGTGAGTGTCCCAAATCAGCTATGGAAAAGCACTGCATCTAAAGTAATAGGGTTCTTGAGCAGAGGGGAGCTGATTAGATCCAGAGCCTGAAGGGTAGTCCTTCTGCAGAGGTATTCTTCCCATTAACTGTGCCACTAAAGCCATATATCATCGGAGGGCTGAAATTTGTTTTTATCAATTCAGGAACAAGATCCTACATCTGTTCCTAATTACAGGTAGGGCTCTCAGAGGAGGCCTGAGTTACTGTGTATGTGGATATCAAAATGCATAGCTCTCATTACTTGAATAGGTAAATAATTCTATTCATCATCTGTGTAGGGACATAGGAAGTGTAGCCCAGGAGATGTTAACAATTAACAGCAATCTCATCTGCGTTACTGGCTATCAATATCTTCAGCTCTTCTCCTCAGTAGTTGAATACTGACTATGTAAACCTTCTGAAAAGGAGTAAATTTTTGTGTGTGAATCAGACATTTACAAATATATTTCTGGTTTTGTCTATGGAATTTACATTATATTTTTCTGTAGAGGATGTGTTTTATGATTCTTTGTTCTCTGTAGGGGAATGAAGGACAAAGTTTCTTCTGTAAACTCATAAGCTGTAAGTCTAGCTTCCATTCAGGTCAAAGTGCTAACCACCACTCAGGACTGCTTCCTGTGTATGAAATGGATACTTTCACTGGACTCAAAATTTTAGTTTTCACAGAGCTGGTATTGTTGCTTGTCATTTTGAGGGCATCTGTCTCTGTCCCATACAGCATACAGTTTTATTGTCCAGTAGGTAAATGATTTGCACTTTGTTTTTAAGGGGCCTTGCCCTCACTGTAAGGTTACTCTAGTTGCTTGCAAAAAAGTCACATGTAGGAAATGCACCAACCCATATTGATAAAAGTAATTGCTATAGATTGAAACAGATATGAGATTAAAATAGTGAGACATGTAGCTGTTTGCAAGCAACTACACTACTATTAATATTTTTAACTCGACCTGCTTAACTGAAGCACACCGGTGCCTTTTACTGAAGTCTGCACAGCCAGACAGTATACACAAAAACTTGATTTAGTACCACGCACCAAATGCTAATATGACTCCCCCTATAGTTTAACCATGACACTACAGCATGGCTCCCCTCCCTGTAGTAACTGTAACTCAAAGACTGTTCACTCACCCCATCACCCCATGCTAAATGTAACTGCTGGAAAGCTTTTTTTCTGTTAGAAATTTTTTCTGTTAGAAATTCCAATTGTATTCCATGCAGTGTTCTGCCCTCTGCTAATTGTGACAGCAAAAACGCTTTGATGGTTTGTGTGTGTGAAGCTGGGAAATCCCTCTGAGAAACTTAACATATGCACTATTGTAAAATACACTAGTGCTTTTACTGTAATTTTTACGTTTGTTGAGGTGAACAGCAGTTACCTGCAAATGGAAATAAGAGAGAATTTGATGATTTCAAACAAGTGCATTTAACCTGAGTTCAGTATCAAGCACATTGTTGGAGTTACTAGTAAAGCAATCAGTTTTGAAGCAACTACAGCAATATAGGTGGTAAATAGATGGCAGCATGGATTTATTAAAAGTGAATCATACAAACTAACTTAATTTCTTTCTCTGACAGGATAAAAAGCTTAGTGAATAAGGTAAATCCACTAGAATCATGTATCTCCGTTTCATGGACATTTTTCTTACAGTTCCGTATGTCAGTCTAGTAAGAAAATTAGAAGTATGGTTAAGCTATAATATTTTATAAAATATGATGGATTATAAGTAATTTTGAGTGACAGTAAATATATATGTCAAGGTATATCTAAAGTGCTTGTCACACTGATGCTTATATATGTATTAATAACTCAGTTTTGAGAGTGGAGAGTGCTGTCTTTCAGAAATCAATTCTGGCTCAAATACTAAGTTAATGTGCTCTAGTTTCATTAATTGCTTTGATGGTAGGATTAAGACTTCATTGATTTTATGTGTGAATGATATTAGTCTTGTTGGGACTGCAAATACCATGCAGAGAGTAGTCATTAAAATATATCCTTCTCTGGATGTGTCCCTGGCATACGCCCTAGAGTCTTGGACAGGGAATATGTGCATACCCGTGCCACTTTGGAATTTCTCTGTAAAGTAAAACCCCTGTCCTTCTAGCTGGGATCAGGAGATTGCCTCTCTATCTGCAGATACATTAGGAAAAAAAAAAAAAAGCACCTTGAAAAACTTACATTAAAAGAACATTAAGGTTGTAAAGCCAACCACTGAGTAATTAGGAAATAATAGAATTCAAGTGGCCTGTATAATTTTATTTCAGCTTCTTAATGCATATGTATTATGCAGCAGTCTTTACTTCCAGGAATTCACACTATTTTTAACTCAGGATTCTCCTTTGGTAGCTGCCTGAAGAGGAAGGAATTTCATCCAGATGGAGTTTGGCTTCATGCAATTTCATGAAAAACTCCTCAAAACTTCATTGCAGGCCAGTTTACAGCCCACTGTTCCTGATGATATTCTTGCAAAATGGAGATCTGCGGGCAGAAACACTGAAGCACTTCGGTGTAATGTTTCAGAAGCACTACAAAGAAACATGTAGTTTTGAAGTGCAACAATGATGTAAGAAATTGGTGACTTTTTTTTTTTTTAAATAGGTATAACTTGAAAAATCCTTCTGTATTCAAGTTTCAGTGCAAATATTTTGCAAGGTCTATAATTAATGTCATAATACGATATATATGTACACTGAATCTTTGTGTCTGAAGGTTTGCACTGTTGCCTTAGATGCATGACAATTAGGTATTTTCTGTTGGATGCTCTGGATAATACCATTAGATGCACAGTAATTAGGTGTTTTCAACTCATTAATATTCATTTTCATACATTTAAATGCCTCTCTTATAGCATTTGTTAATTAACATACATTTACAATGGTATATTCCTCTTCCCCATTCACCCATTCTGACTAATTTAATGAGCTGACATATCAGATGACTTCTCTTACAGGACTCTGCTGTTGTATCTTTGGGAACAAAGGAGTGGTTATCGTGCTGTTTGCAAGCGGTATTAGTGCAGCTGTTTTTTCTCATAAGGAATCTGGGCCATGGAGAGTCTGTCCTCAGTGATGCTCTTGCAAAATAGAGGGCTCCTTACTGTCTGTTTCCTTTTATTCATACTATTAAAACCTGCCTCTAAGAAGCAAGGTTTGTGCCCTAATGTATTATTCAAAATGAAAACAAATATGGTTTGTACCCCTAAAAGTTTGTTTTGTACATCTGAGAGAATAGAGTGCAGCCTGCAAAATTGTAGTGAGGGACACACTGACAGTAAAAAAAAAAAAAAAAAATCTCTTTACTCATTCCTGTACGTAGGGCTAATTTAAAAGGTAAACTAAAACATTCAGGGGAGTTGAAGGAAATCCCTGTCTCCTAATAATGTCTGCAAGGAGGTGAAATAGTAACTGAATGCTGCTGTGTAATTACACCTACTGGGGATATTCATTATGATTCTTTGGTTTCTCTGGAGTCTGACTATTAGTATTAAGTTAGAAAGCCTGCCTGTGTATCATACAAATATTTTAACTGACCATGCACAACACCTCTCACAATAATGTCTGTGATTTCTGTTCCTCTGTTGCTGCTGAAGGACAAATAATAATGATAATAATAATTATAATACTGTAGTAAACACTTACACCAAATAAACGTAGTTCCTTCTGTAGATTTAGCAAATAGAGTTTTGTGACAGTACACTACAGCTTTTTGAGTCTCATTTCACCAAAAATTAAGGTGGAAGGCTCCTCTAAAATTCTTCATACTGATAAATCTAAAAGCAATCTCAGCAGTTAACAGATTATTCAAATTCAACAGGAGAAAACACACCTGGAGGGGAATTTTCAAAAAGGCTCAATGTCAACTTAATTCTGTTCCCACTGAAGTCAATGGGAGTTAAGCCAGTACAGACCGTTTTTCAAAATCTTAACCTTAGGATCTGCATACCCATCTAAGTTCGATGAGGTTTATTCTTCAGGAGATTCCAAGTTATTAAGGGAGAGATTTTCAGTAGCACCTGAGGGATTTAGAAGCACAGTTCAATTAGTCTTTCAGTGCAATTTGTGCTTCTAAATACCTGAGACAGGTTTGAAAATCTCATGCTAAAACCCTGTCTCAGCTGTTGGTTAAAGCCTCAGTGCACATGTCTATTCTGATAAAAATAGGATTCCAGTCTGAATCACATGCAGAATTTTGCGTGTGGTTAGATGGTACGCCAGGAGAATAGGCTGTCACATTATCGTTAACTATAAATGAAGGGCACTGTCAAGTGAGGAACATTTGAACAACATTGCAGACACTGCTGCTGTGGTCCTGTGGTGGGTTCTGCTTAATACCAGAGAGTCACGTTCCATGACCTGTGTTAAACTAAGAGCCATATAACTCCCTGAAGATGCAAGGAGGGTAAGTTAGTATTCATTTTGAGCATGATGGAAGGATCTGGTGTCCCACTTTTTGGATTGGCATATCATTTAGGAGTGATGGATGTGGTTATACATCAGTGAACATGATTTACATGGGTTTAAATGGCTCCTTTTGACGTGGTTTTTATACAGTGTTACTGCAACCACCCAACAAAACCCTGCCCTGCTAGTGCACTGAAGATGATCAGATTTAGGTGTCTTGACAGCCCTCACTTTTTCTGCTGGCAAGAAAAGACATATCCCTCCTTTCCTAAATTTCATGGAAGAGAAAACACAATGCCTTTTAAATGACTGAAAGAGAAAAGAGCAGAGAATTCTGTCATGTGTTAGAAACTGGGAGATTCAGCCATAGCTCTTAGGAGGAAGCATTCAAAGCCCAGTGTTCCTTCATCTGAGGGCAGCTTGGCTGGCAGTGCCAAGTTAACCCTTCACTGTTTGGAAGCTTCATCTATGGCATGCTGGTGCTGGTTCAGAGGTTAGTCTACCACTTTGCTCATAAGATGCAGTGAATGTTTCCCACAGAAATGGGCAATATGCCTCTTTCAGAGATTCAGATTCTCCTTGAGATACATCTAAGCATTCCCACTGATGGAAACTAATTGGATGGCTACTGAACGACATTACTGCTAGAATGTTTTGTACCATACCAGTCCACCTCCAGACCTTTTGTGAAGGTGCTTTTATATTTTAACTCTCCTGCAGTGTACTTGAACAGCAGTTTGGGGGTCAGAAAGGAGGAAATGGGAGTAAGAAATTGATAAAGAAGTTGTTTCCTTTAAAAAGAATGGCTAAAAAAGGATATTAAATTTGAATTAGTGTAGTGTGCAATACACCACACAAAAATTAAGAGGGAGCTTGTAATTTATTACAGGGCTGTCCTAGTCATTCTGAAATAAAGCCTAACAGGAGAGCCCGTCTTAGTTTTCACTTGGGTAAGCAGATGGGTGAAAGAAAGTAAGTCTGTTTTTGTACCATCCCTTCTTAGCAAGCCTTGTAGTCATGTTGTGGGGAGGAGCAGCAGGAACATTACAGCAGCAGACCTATGCCAGATGCTCTTCTGTGAGCAAGGAGGGATGAAGCAACAGGAAATGAAAGGAACCTCATCCTGATGAATGCAGGGAGGTAGTGAGCTCTGCAAAGCAGGGTGAAATAGCTCCCCACTCTGTAGAATGGAGTAGTCTGGGAGCTGAGGTAGCTGTAATTCACACAACCCGTCCCAGCCTATTCAAAGGACTACTGTGTAATTCAATACAGAGTGAAGAATCATCATCTTTATACACTAAACGAAGCCCATAGCCAAACTGTTTCAAGGGAAAGCATTTGGACTTGCACTGGACATAACAATTAATGGCTCTAGAAGTTTCAGATTACATTAAGAGTTGAGATTTACTGTCTGAGTAGGATATCTCTGTATGATATTCTTTGTTTAAATATAGATTCCTCTTTGGAGTTGTTTGATAAAGGAAGACACATCCACCAGTGTTATGGAGCTAGCTTCTCAGGGAGAGCTCTGCAGATAACTGCTGCTTCTGAGACCTTCTGAGTACACTAAAGTAGGAAGGCTCTGGGTGTCAGAAGGGTGGAAGAGGTTTTGGAACAGGCAGTTCCCAAACTGAATAAGGCGAGGCAGTACATGGCTGCCTTATCATCAGATCAAAAAATGGTTGCATTATGGGAGGCTAATGTCATAGGAACTGAGGATAGGTCAGGAGGCAACTGAATTAGAAGTGAGAAAAGTGAGTCATAGAATGGTTTGAGTTGGAAGGGACCTTTGAAGGCCATATATATCAACCCCCCTATAATAAGCAGGGTCATCTTCAACTATATTAGGTTTCTCAGAGCCACATCTAACCTGACCTTGAATGTTTCCGGGGATGAGGCATCTGCAGCTTCTCTGGACAAACCTGTTCCGGTGTTTCCCCATCCTCACCATGAAAAATTTCTTCTCTATATCTAGTCTGAATCTAACCTTTTTTGGTTTAAAACCATCCCCCCTTGTCCTATCACTACACACTCTATTAAAAAGTCTTTCCTCATCTTTCTTGTAAGCCCCCCTTAGGCACTGGAATGCAGCTATAAGGTCTCCCTGGAGCCTTCACTTTTCCAGGCTGAACATTCTCAGCTCTCTCAGTCTGTCTTCATAGGAGAGATGCTCCAACCCTCTGATCATTTTGATGGCCTTACTCTTTGCTCATGCCAGCAGGGGCATGTCTTTCCTGTACTCTAGAGCTGGACACAGCACTCCAGAGCGGGTTTCACCGGAGCAGACTAGAGGAGTAGAATCACCTCGCTCAACCTGCTGGCCATTCTCCTTTATATGGTTGGATTCCTGGGCTGCCAGCACTCACTCCTGAGTTAAGTTTCTGATTGGCCAGCACTCACAGGTCTTTCTCCTCAGGGCTGCTCTCAGTCCATCCTCTGCCCAGCCTGTATTTGTGCTTGACATCATTCTGAGCCACTTGCCAGACTTTAGATTAGGCCTTGTAAAATTGCCTGAGGTTCCCATGTGCCCAATTCTCAAGTTTTTCTGGGTCCCTCTGGATGACATTCTGTTCCTCAGCTGTGTCAACCACACCACTCAGCCTAGTGTCATGTGCAAACTTATTGAAGGTGCACTCAGTCCCTTTGTGTGTGTGATGTTAAACAGTGCTGGTCCCAGTATGGACCCTTGAGGGCACCACTTGTCATCAATCCCCATCGAGACATTCAGCTGTTTACTGAAATTCTTTGAGAATGACCATTCAATTGATTACTTATCCATTGAAAAGTCCACTCCTCAAATCCGTATCTCTCCAGTTTAGAGAGGAGGATGTTGTGGGAGAGTATATCAAAGGCATTACAGAAGTCCAGGTGGATGATACCTGTAAGCTCTTCCAATGTCCACTGAAGGAATAAGCTTTTTGAGCGGTCCTGGAAAAATGTAGCATGTAGAGAAAAATGCAGAGGAGTGAAGAGAAGATGAAAGTATCCTCATGACCCAGATAAAAGGCTGGAGAGCTCTGGGTAACTTTTCTGATTTGGGCTGCAGAAGTGTCTGACACAGATTCCTGTACAGTGCTTAGTCTCTGAACAAGTACTTATTGCAGTCTATTTTAATTTGGATTTTGTGAACAACTGCAACTCCTGATAATCAAACATTAGAAATCTCCTTTTGATTCTGTGTGGCTTGTCTGTCCTGGAGGCTCAGTCCAGAGTGATGTGTAACGGGAGCTCTGACAGGCACTCTGCACAGATTGCAATTTGGAGAGTAACATTTTCTTCTCTCTTGGTTTAATCTTGGAGCAAGTGAGTCACTGCTCTTTCTCTCATTTGCTTGGAAGTTGTGTTTGTAGGAAGAGCACATTATAGAAGAGTCAAATTTGCTATTCTTTCTATACCTGTTTCTCTCTTATGCTAACTCATCCCACTTAATGCAGAAGAAACAACTCATCTGGAGATGGGGTCCATAAACAAGTGGCTCCAAAAGGGACAAAAAGAGGAGCTATTTAATTTATGGTTTCTGTTCATCCCTGCCACTGAGCCTAGTCTACTTCTGCCTTTACCTGACTCAAGGAGAAGAGGTGATAGGGCAGTAGTGCTGTACTGTTCCTTTCCAGGGAGAACGTGGGACCAATTCAGCCTCATGGGGAAACAGTGACCCTGCAGCGGTGAATCCGCTGCGAGATGTTAATCCTGTTATAAGGATGCTAGCAGTGCAAAGCTGTCTTAATATCAGTGTTAGAAAGATGGACAGGTGAGGTGTAGAGATGGGTAGTAGAAGCATTCCAGGACATTCCTTGGGGCCATCCATAAGCTGGTGCAAATCTGGAAGCAGGTCCTCTAGAGGTGTTTCCCTCCAGATGAGCTGCTCTCACATCTCTCACAGCACTGAGGCCAAAGGCTGGTACAGAGGGCACATACTAAGGTGAGGTGAAAATAGCAGCATACACCACATTTTATGCTGTTCTCCTTCCTGACGTAATCAAGTACTGTAAGTTTTACACACCAGTGCACAGATTACTGGCATTTACTAGGAAGAATGAGGAGCAGGCTGGCAACTGCTTGGAGGCACATGGAATATACAGACAATTGCTCTGGAGCATGGGGAACACACAGGCAATTCAATTCCCAACTGGTTTCTAGGCAGGAGCTACCAATTAAAATTAGAAGAATAAAAGACCACAAGCTTGGGACTGATGATACACTCTGGAGAGAGAAGTTGCCAACAGCTTGTGCTACAAAGATGGCTCTCTTTCAGTGGATTTCAAATGGTGAAAGAAACTCAGGTAACAGATCATTCTTTTCTTCTGGTTTCCCTGATTTTCATGTACTCAGTCGTGCAGCCAACATTCCTACAAAGACAGACGGGGCTGCTCCCCATGAATTCCAAACAGTGAGCCAGCCTTTTGAGAGCTGATGCAGTGAATATGCCAGCAGTCAGCTGTACCTAGGAAGCAAGATTTTAAAACCAAGCATCAGGTACCTGAGCAGAGTGTTGAATGATGGGGCTCAGAGAATCCACTAATGAGAGCGTGCTAATTTATATATATATATATATATATCTGCAATGATTTAGGGATTAAAAAATAAGGTATCCACCTGATGTGTCTTTCACATTATTTGTTCAGGAGTCTCTGAATCTTGTGATGGAGAAAACTCAAGTCTGACTAGGTGAGATTATTAGACATATGTGGGATCTGCAAAGCCAGGATTTATGCTGTGCCCATCACAGAGGTCTCCGAGGATCGTGTAGGACGTGGGCAGGTTTAAACTGTAATTATCAAACTGCAGCTACCATGAGGCAGATGAAGTTGTAAATCATAATCTGTCATTGGTTATGAAGTCAAAGAGGCTTCCCTTGCCCCTCTGAGAAATCATGTGAATGTTGATGAACTTAGTCATGTGGAGGCTGCTGGATGGGAGAATTTTCACAAAAATCAGTGAGTTTACCAAGTTTTTTAAATGATTTGCATGAAAGAGGATAAGGCAAAGACTACTAGTGCTTCAAGATGTTGAAGTCTTAATGGTGGTAGAAGGCAAGAGCTGTGATATTAACAGAACTCCCTGCCAGCCAGAGAAAAAGCCGTGCCTACTAGCCACTGAAAAATGGTGGCACTAATTCAGTAAAAATGTTGAGAAGTAGTGTTTGCATTGTTTTAAGATGTATTTTGTCACATGTGGCCTTTACTTGGGAATCAGAGGAAGAAAGTGAAAACCTTTGTGGCACTTTGTGTCCCTTGGGTAGCTTAGGAATCACCAGAGTCCACACCACAGTACTTCAAAGTCACTGAGCTACTTCATGTCAACACAATTTGGCTACAGTAGGGTTTGCTTTGTGAAGGATGAACTGCGTGGCTTTTGGATTTCTCTTTCAGAGAGCTTAACACAGAAACTGATCCACTAGCAGGTGTGGGATGGAACCATTTATTATTGCTTAGCTTAACAAACTGCATCTTAAATTATGATATTGATTACAGTGCTGAATGAAAAGGCTGAGCTGGCGTTATAGTATTTGACACAAGCAGCATTTTAAAATGTTTATACTGATTGCATGATGCACCAGTTACTGTTTCTGGAAAGCAATAGACTTAAAATATGGTGTTGCATAAAGTGCTAGCTGCTTCTGAATTCATTTACTAATTTTGATTTTAAAAAAAATCAAAGATACTGTATGGCAAAAGGTGCTCACCCAAGCCAATGTTTGCTCTATCAGTTCATCAAATTAGTGGCATTAAAACACAGCAGCAATACATTTGCAGCATGCCTAGTATGTTTTGTAGGATCTCCTGACAGGATAAACATGTCTTCTCTGCCCTCCTTTTTTCCCCTCCCCCCCAAACAAGCAATAAAAACATTTTGCATAAACAAATTCCAAATTGCAACTAATCATAGGAAAGCTGACAAATATATGCTATGCTAGTCTGTGAAAATACTAATCAAAGCAGCCTGTCAATTGTTAAAGTTAATGATTTAGATATGCAGAACTCTGACTAAATTTTTGTGGATAATTACATAATTATGCCTGGGTTAACACAATCAAAAATAGCGATTGCATGCTAGCTCTTGAAATCACCACAGCAGTTCCCTACTATTTTTTAAAGGCCTCTTTACCCTTGTTCCCCCTGCACACAAAGTGCAGTAGGAAAAGAAAAAACAAACCTGGGAGCTACCTGTAAAAGGAAAACAGCTCTGGTAGGTGCTTCCTGCCTGCTCCAGTCACTTTTTGCCCTCTGCAAAAACAATCGCCTGGAGAACCAAGCTCTGGCTCGAGTGGATAGAGGTGTGGAAAAAGCCAGATAAAAGAAGATTGGAAACAGGAAAGTTATTTGCTGTACGGAGCTGCAGGAGCAGCACCTCCAACCATGAATTAAAATGTGTGTGACAATGAGCTGTTCCAGTGGGAGGCATTTCAGATTGAAGAGGAGTGAGTCTATACTTTGTTTTAAAGCTCTTGCTATAATGCAGGAGTCCAGGACTGACAAGACTTACATAGGTCCTTCAATTTTTCATTAAATGACAAATCACTCAAAAGTTGCTCTTGCTCCTAGACAGTCCCCTCACAGGTGTATGCCCTGAAGGGGCTATTAAGATATCCCACCCAAACCCCACCCCTATGATGTATGAAATGACCCCTCCACCTGACCACATGCTTAAAGTCTTTGCTGGGGTGCTAGAGGAAAGGAGACTTTTGGTAGAGGGGAAGCAAAATGGGGTAAGCAAACAATCCTGTGGGGCATTGGTGTTTATTCAGCCTCACTGAAAATAGCTCTGAGTCTATTCTAGATACCTTTGAAAAGCCTAGTCCTTGGAAAACTTGAATTTTTCTTGCACTGATGTTTTTTGTTTTTATTTCTCATGTTGGCTTCTTGCTTTTTTTTTTTTTTATACTTGGTCTAACTAATATATAGAAATTTCTGGTTTTGGGGATCTCATGGAGGTGACACAGTATAAATAAAATGAATATTGGGTTCTTTGCTGAATGTCACTGGCTGGGATGGGGTAATGGTAGTGATGGAGATTTAAAAAGTAATATATCTCTTCTGTCATTTTTTATCATAATTTTTCTATACAGTTTCCATTAAATAGATGAATGACTGAAATGAAAAAGAGAAATAACCTGAAAGCATAAAATCAGTCCCTGTCAAGAGCTGCATACAGAGTCAGGCTTCTGAAACTGGCTGCCTAAACCCCAGAGTCTGCAGGCAGATGTTCATGTGGATTTATTGGCTTTACTAGTTGCTTACTACTAGTAAGGGTCTAACATACAGAGCAAGCAAATGCATATTGATGGAGATGTGTTCCCAACACCACCTCCCTGCCCAGAATATGCTGTCAGAGCTGGCTTTAGCTAACTGATGTTATGAGGCCTATTATTGCTTTTGTTGTATTTTTAAGGGTAACTATTCAAAATGCTCAGTTTGGATTAAGGGCATGAAATTAAATAGTAGGGCAGTTGGATGTCTGAATGAAACCCAAAATGTTGTTTTGGAAACCTCACAAGCACCTGGAGCAATATCAGAACTCTGAGGCACTATTCACCAGTTTTACACTGCTTACTTCTGCTGCACTGAGGAAGCAAAAATAAACTTCCTGTACTTAGACAGATTTTAAACATTTTTCTACAAGACAGAAACCAGATGGAATATTTTCACAGCTGACACCAAAATTCACAGTTTTCGTGACTTCAGTGATATTGTGATTTATACAGGGGCTTTCTGTATCAGCAGCCCTGAGCAGACAGCCTCCTGCCATTCAAGCTTTTAAATGTTATTTGGATTGCTAGGTCAAAAGATTGTATTAGCTGTGTGAAACGTGAAGTATCAGTGGATTTAAATGATAGCTCTGTGAGCTGTTCTGTTTCTGCATCTTGACTATAGGTCATAATAATAAAATATGTTAAAAGTGCTCCAAAATGGATAGCAGACCCTTAAATCATTTCCAGAAGCAAACAAGAAATTCTTGTGTCAGGGCACGACCACAAGGCAACCAATTGCTTTAAGCATTTGCTAGGGCTTTTAAAGGAGGGGGGCAGGAGTGGCAGAAGGCATTCAGTGTGGGACTGCATGTTTCACAGGCAGTATTTTCACATAAAGATAAACCTGACCAAAAAA
>VXAU01002840.1:436214-495762 GCA_013399695.1 Formicarius rufipectus
AAGTGTTGAAGGTTGCTTCTGCATTTTGGGGAGGTGGAGAGTTTTTGTTTGTTTGTTTTCCCCTGCTAAGAATTGAGAAGCCAAGTCAAAGCTGCTGGTAGACAGGGTAGAAAGAACTGATGGTTTGTGTGGGACCTGGCAGAGCTGGATGAAGGCAGGGGTTTTTATTAGTGTCCTGTTGCATTTGCTCTCCATCTGTGCCTGGATCAGTTTGTTGTTCTTTGCAGTTGAGATTCTTCCCACCTTTATGGGAGTTCATGGTTTCCTGGGAAACTTGTCTCAACCTGTACCTGAAAAAAACTTCAGAAACACATTGATTTATTTTTTTGTTTGTTTTTACAGAAATTTCTCTATACATAAGAGCAGTGTTTGAGCAACCCTAGTGGCTGCCTGCCTGCTTCCAGACGCAGTTCCAGATTTTATGTTTTCCTTTCATGGTCTTAGGTGATGTGACTTTTGGCTGAGTGATATCCTTACTAATTTGGAGCAGCATGTTGGTGTCTCTGGTTCTAGCAGTACTCAAGACTGATGAGGAAGGCCATGTTGGAGATACTCCTTTTATGTGTGTATTTATAGGATCCCGTACTCTGAAAATCCCCTTTCCTTCCCATCTGAGAGAGCTAGTTTGCACAGAGCTCCAGAGATCAGAGAATTGCCTTGTCTTTAATCAGGTGTTTGCTCATGAAGAATGTGTTGTTGCTGGGGGATGAAATTTCATAGAATCACAGAATAACTTGGGTTGGAAGGAACTTTAAAGATCAGCCAGTTTCAACCTGCCCATCATGGACAGTGTGCTGGTTTAGAGGTAAAATGGCAGGAGAAATTACTCAAGAGAGATTATAAGTCACAGTTACAATTTACTAAAAAGATTACAATAAATACAGTGATACAGAGGAAAAAATTGGTTTTAACCCACAAAAACCAGGTATATAACCCAGCATCGTGGGGCATGAACCAAATGGTGTTCATTGGCCCTTGTGCTGAGCACCACATGGTCTCCCTGAGTACATAGTAAAAAGGAAAGGAAAACCTGTTGGTGAGGATGATGGTTGCAGTCTGGTCGAGAGTGGCAGTCACAGTCCTGTTGAGGTTCTGGTGCTGATCTAGATCCAATGAGTGGTATCAGAAGTCCCAAAACTCTAAGATTATATATGCTCAAATTAGGTGGAAATGTCCAGTAGCTCCTCTACGCTGAGTTTCACAATGGGCAGTTTAACTCTGTGAGTCATGGGATATTTTTGGACTCTATGATCGCCTGTTAGCAGACATGACCCCTCAGGCTGTGTATGACTCCCTGGAGGGGAGTTAGCACACATTGGTGTGAAAATAAAGAAACTCTTGCCTCACAGGGTTCTTTAACACCCATCTTGTAGCCTGAGGTATCAGGTGTGCCCTGGGCAGCTGCTGCCAACAATCTGTTATTACCAGTTCATGAGAAGTGACATAGAGGGTGTAGAATACACAGTTTTGGTTACACCCACACAGTAATAAGATGGTCCTGGCCATTGTAACTAGGACAGACAGGGACGCTTTCCACTAGACCAGGTTGCTCAAAGCCTCATCCAGCCTGGCCTTGAACACTCCCAGGGATAGAACATCCACAGCTTCTCTTAGTGTTCTGTTCCAGTGCCTCAGAACCCTCATGGTGAAGAATTTGTTCCTTACGTCTAATCTAAATCTGCCCTCCATCAGTTTGAGGCCATTCCCCCTTCTCATGTCACTACATGGTTTTGTGAGAAGCCCCTCTCCAGTTTTATTATGGGCCCCTGTTATGTACCGGAATGCTGCTGTATGGTCTCCCTGGAGCCTTCTCTTCTCCAGGCTGAACAATCCCAGCTATCTCAGACTGTCTTCATAGGAGAGGTGCTCCAGTACTCTGAGCATCTTTGTAGCCTGTTCTTTTCTCACTCCAGCAGATCCACATTCTTCTCAGGTTGGGATTCCCAGAGCTGGATGCAGTACTCTGGACAGGGTCTCACCAGAGCAGAGTAGAAGGGTAGAACCTGGTAGACCACCCTCAACCTGGTGGTCATACTGCTTTTGACGCAGCCCAGGATACAGTTGGCTTCCTGGGCTGCAAGTGCACAGTGCTGAGACATGTTGAGCTTCTCATCAACCAACATCCTCAAGTTTTCTTCTGAGGATTGCTCTCAGTCCATTGCCAGGCCAGCCTGTATTGATACTGGGAGTAGTGCTGACCCAGGTGCAAGGGCCTTGCAGTTGGGCTTGTTGAACTTCATGAAGTTCACACAGGCCTACTCATCAAGCCTGTTCAGGTCTCTCTGGACAACATCCTTTCCTGCTGATGTTAAACAATACCTGTCCCAATACTAATCCCCAAGGAACACAACTTGTCACTGCTCTCCACTTGGACATCAAGCCATTGACACAACTTTTTGAGTGCAGCCATCCAGGCAATTCCTTATCCATTGCGTAGTCTGTCCATCAAATCCATGTCTCTGCAGTTTAGAGACAAGAATATCACAGAAATATGATAGAGACAGTGGAGGAAGATGGTTAATAATTTATAGCAAATCTTACTGAATTTTGTGCTAAATAAACACTGTTTCCGATGATATCTGATTGAAAATTGGCATACAATAGAACATTTGGTGATAGCATATGGAAGGAGGTGTGAGAGACAGTTGAAGAAGCTTTCCCCTTTTGTGTACTTGTTTATAATCTAGTGTCCTCAACATCATAGATACTACATATTGAAACTGTCTGTATGCAACTTGGCTTACAAAAAACCCCCAGTGCTGTTTTGAGTAGAAAAAACTGCCATTCCCAGCATGTTACCTCCCGATTTGGACCTTTTTTCCCGTTCTTTCCTTTTTTTTTTTTCCCCCCACTCTTTTTATTTATTTATTATTTTAAAAATCATCCCATTCCCAGCCAGTTTCACTGTATAGGCACTGTATTACAAGGTTCATGCTAGTGAACAATTGCTTAGAAAGCTGTAGCACAAATCCTTGGTGTTCTTCCGTAGACAATCTCTGAACTCCAGGAAACCACATTTTAAATATAATGCTGATATATATCTTGTCAATTTAAATAAATGCAATTATTTTTGCAAGGTATTTCCTTTGGCTACTCTAATCTGGCAAGTTACTTATATATATATATATATATATGCTTAAATACCATGTGAACTTGCTTTGAAGTCAGTGGGATTACTTGTATGTTTATATACTCTGATGGTTTGAGGCCTTAAAACATGAGAGGACATTTAGCATTTAGAAAAATTAGAGCTGGAAGGGGCCTCAAGAAGTCCCCCTTCTGCAGGACTGGTTATATTTGTGTCATTCATAATAGAATTTTTTTCTAGGCTGCTCTTAAAAACATCTGGTGATAGAGATTCCAGATTCAGTAGTGTGCTGGTTTAGAGTTAAACTGGCAGGAGAAATCAATCCAACTCAGAATGGGATTGCAAGTCAGAATAACAATTCTGACAAATAACAAAGATCACAAAATACACTGATACAGAAGGAAAATTTGTTTGTGCCACAAAAATAGATGTACAGCCCAGCACAGTGGGGCANTTGTGAGCAGTTCATGAGAAAAATGATGTAGAGGGTTTAGAATACACACCCACCCACTGACAAACTGATGCTGGCTACTGTAACCAGGACAAATAGTTTTCTCAGGCTCCATCCTGGCGCTTCACTATCTTCATTACTATGAATGTTTTTCTATAATGTCTGACCTGCATCTGTCTTGCTGAAAAATAAAGCTGTTATTCTTCAAACTTTCTAATGTGTAAGAACCCTGTGTGTAACAAACTTCTATGCATTCAAAGTCATAAAATTTCCTTCCCAAGAATTCCTTTCTCTGAAGATCTAAAGTTTTCAAATCTTTTCTCCTTTACGTATTTCTGGACCTCTGGTTAATCCCATTAGTTTTCTTCTGGGGCTCTCAAATTAGACCATATCTGCCTTGCACTCTTCTTCTCTCCATCCTCCATTAAATTTCAGCCCTTTCCTTGACACTGCTGTTATTTGTCCACATCTCTTCAAACTCTGAACCTCCATACTTGCAGATGTCCTATGCATTCTATTTGTACACTGTGCAAGCACAGTAAGTGTACTGTTTCATGGTATTGTTGTTTTAACTCAGCCAGCAGTCAAGCCCCACGTAGCTGCTTACTCAATCTTCTTCCAGCAGGACTAGGGGGAGAATTGGAAGGGTAAAAGTTGGAGAACTCATGTGTTGAGATAAAGACAGTTTAATGGGGAAAGCAAAAGTTGCTCAGACAAACAAGGCAAAACTAAGAATTGATTCACCACTTCCCTTGTGCAGGCAGCTGTTCATCCATCTTCAGGAGAGCAGGGTCCCATCACATATAAGAACTACTTGGGAAGAAAAACACCATCACAATATTTCCCTCTTCCTCCTCTTCCCCAGCTTGGCATTGTATGGTCTGGAATATCCCTTTAGTCAGTAGGAGTCACCTCTCCCAGCTATGTCTCCTCCCAGACACCCCCAACTTCCTTGCCAGCGTGGCAGTACAAAGAGCAGAAAAGGCCTTGGCTCTGTGTAAGCACTGCTTAACAATAACAGAAACACCACTGTATTATCAACCCTGTGTTCAGCACAAATCCAAAACATAGTTCCTTCATAGCCACTGTGAGGAAAATGAACTCTATCCCAGCTGAAACCAACACACATCGTCAGATGATTTATCAAAGTACTAAACAGCAGAATTTTTTTAACCCTCCTATCCCCCTAGATGTCTTGTTTTGACTATAAGCAAATGATAACTTTTTCTACACCTTAAGTTGAACCACTTTTGTACCTGTCTTGCAATTTTATTCAGACCATGTTATCCTAGTGTGCATGTGAGTGACACTATGAGACAACACCAAAAGCTTTATTAAATCAAGGAGCATGATATCTCCTGCTCTGCTTCTGCCATAAGGCCTCTTTCCATGTGGCAGAAGAAAATTACATTGATTTGACAGGATTTATTGTCTAGAAGTCCATACTAGCTGCTATTCATTTCCGTGTTATCTTCTAGAATCTTAAAAATAGTTTGATTACTTGCTCTGGTGTTTTTCTGAGGATTGAAGACACATTGATTGGCTTATAATTCCTTAGTTGTGTTTCCCTTCCCCTTGTAGAGGCAGATACTGTGTTTGCTCTGTTTCAGCCTTTTTGTACCTCATCTTCTATTCTTGCATTCTCAGAAATGACTGTCCAGTGATTCAGAGAGTGAGCAAGTGGCCATGTAAGAATCATGAGTTGAAGTTATGCCAAATCAATGTGAAGACCTCTGATTTATTTAAAGGTGTTACAATCTGCTCTTTTTAGTCCATTATCTTCTGGCTACTATGTCTTCTGTTCGTTGTCTGCACTGGCATCTGTGTCCTGTAGAAGTTTCTCGGCAGCAATACTAATTCTCTGAAACTGTTTATTTTTTCCTTCCATGAGATCTCTTGAGTTTAGGTCAACTTGCCAGAGTTAAATCCTGCTGTCATCAGGGTTTGTGTTGCTTCTGGATCATGGCTTAATTGGAGACTACGGAAAGAACCTTGATTTATGGTTCCTACTTGGGCAGTAGTCTTGTTGAAGTGTGAATAGAACTAACTGCCATAATGGGACCTGAGGTGGTTAGTGATTTGAGATGCCTGCTGACCAACTTTTGTAAGGTAGGGTTTGGCTGTTGTATTGATTTATTTTCAACCAGAACAAACAGCTCAGCTGTCACTCTGGGAACTTAATGAACACTTATGCCACAGCATCTGCTCCTCTTTGTTAGAGATGAGCATTTATTTTAGCGAATAGTATGTTTAGAGAATAAATTGACCACATTTTAATTACCCCCTACAATCCTTGTTTATGGTGGCACTTCCTCATGTGCAGTTTTTCAGTGTTAGTCAGGTGCCAGATTGGTAGTTTCATCCTTTTTCTGCTTCCCTAAAATAAGTGAAATAGGGAGCATCATTAGAAACTTGTGCACATTTTCATACGTGACAGTTTCTGTGATGTCAGTTTTTCCATAGTCAGAAGAAGAATGTTCAGGTGAGATTACTCTTGAACTGTGTATAAATTAAAACTTTCTGTGCTAATTATAACACATTTATGAGGGCTTCTAGTTTCTTTCCTATGGGAGAGTATTTTCGTTCCTATTGTATTTTTGGATAATCTGTTTTCTGAAAGGAAGAAATGCAAAAATTCAGTAGCTGAGGTCGTAGTTTTAAGATGGGCAATGAGAGGCTAGGCTAAAAGAAATTGCAATATTCTATATAATTTCAAGGGGTGTTCTAAAAGAATAGACTGATTCTATGGGGGCTCTTATAGAAAAATTCCAGTTTCATGTGGATTCAGGTGAAAAGGTAAATTTCATGGGATTTTTGAAAATTTCTGGATTTCACTAGTTCCATGAAATCTATGACATGCATGGAAAAATGCACAGTTCTTGTCATGGAGGAAATTTTTATTGCAGTTTGCAGAACTTTTATTTTCTGTGTACATCTGTTCCTCTAACACATATTATGCATTCTGGACCTCTTCCTCATCTTGTAGTCTCTTCCTGTGAATATTTTACCCTTCTTGATGAATGCACAGTGCTCTGATCCTCAGATGATAGAAATCCATGACTGCTTACAAAGGAGGTTCAGTGTGCAAGTCTTGGTGGGGGAAGGGCATGAAAAGTAAGAAATACTAAATACAGACCTGGGGATTTCGTATTTTATGGTAATGCCAGCTTATTTTATACAGTATAGAAGAGAAAATAATTAGGACTTGGGAATGACAATGATTTATCATATTCAATGTGAGATCTAAGCAATGTAGCATCAAAAGCAACTTGCAATTTTTAAAATCTGGGCTTGTGTGGAGGGTCTAGCACAAGACCACCCGAGGAGCATGTAAAGCTTCGGAGGGGAATGACTGTGTTGTGGCATCTCAATTTATCCTGTAAGCAATGCCCTCATTGGCTAGGACACAAGCGTGGCTGCAGCACACTTCTGTTGTTAGCTGTCTTCATAGAGGCAGCAGAGCTGAAACAGATCTTGCTTTTCAAGGAGAGAAATTAAGACACAGAGGAAAAAAGGAATGCATCCTCAGACAGGGCTTGAAAATCAATGGTGAGATGAGGTGAAAACTTAGAGGAAGGCTGTGTTGGAAGAGCATGGGAAATGACAAAGAAAAAGCCTTATTAGATAAGTGGGAGAATTGGAAGGGAAAGAATTGTGGAGCAAATTAAGCCAAATCTATGCAGGATTTTAAATGAAGAAGTCAGAACTTCTTGAGACAAACAGAGAGCCAGCTGATTAGCTTTGATTTAATGGTGTTTTGGAACATCTCTGTATGCCTGAGCAGCCAAAACTCAGAACATTCCTGACAGTGCAGTTGAAGCTTTTTCTGGGGAATTGCCTTCCACTTAGCTGAGGGAAGATATGGAGGGTCCTGGTTTTGGCTGGAATAGTTTTTTTTTTCTTCTGAGTAGCTGGTACAGTGCTGTGTTTTGGATTTAGTGTGGGAATGGTGTTGACAACATGGCGATGTTTTCTGTGCTGCCGAGCAGTGCTTACACAGAGTCTCAAGGTCTTTTCTGTTCCTCACCCCATCCCACCAGCAAGGAGGCTGGGGGGTACAAGGACTTGTGAAGGTACTGTGACATTAGCTCAGTAGGTTAGAGCATGGTGCTCATATTGCCAAAGTTATGGGTTGGATCCCCATATGGGCCATTCACTTAAGCGTTGGACTTGAAGGTCCTCGTGTGTCCCCTCCAATTCAGAATATTCTGTGATACACAGCCAGGACAGCAGACTGCAACTGATCCAAGGAATATCCCACACCATATTAGTGTCATGGTCTGCCTATAAAGCTGGGGGAAGAAGGAAGGGGAAGTTGTTCGGAGTGATGACATTTGTCTTCCCAAATAACTGTCATGTGTGATGGAGTCATGCTTTCCTGGGGATGGCTGAACACCTGCCTGCCCATGGAAGCTGATGAATGAGTTCCTTCTTTCCTGCATGTAGACTTTGCCTATTAAAAATTTTTATACTCCATTGAAGGAGATCTTGGCCTGCTGGGACCTAGAACTGCTTTTGGCACTTCATCATCAACCAACCTCCAATCCAGCTCTCCTTTGCATTTGTGCTGCACTTTCAAGTCTGAGTTGGATGGGGCTCTGAGCAAGCTGGTCTAGTGGAAAGTGTCCCTGGCCATGGCAGGGGGTTGGAACTAGATGATATTTAAGGTCCCTTCCCACCAAAGCCATTCTATGATTCTGTGAATTTTCTGTATCTCAACCCATGAATTTTCTCTTTTACCTTTTGATTCTTTCCCTCCTCCCACTGGGGGAGAGTGATCAAGTGGTTGTATGGGCCTTAATGGGGTTAAACCGTGACATGGAGAAACATTACAAAGTACAGCAGAGTTGCTGGGACTGTGGGTTATTGTTCATACGGGAAAAAGAGAAGACATGAATTTCAGGGTCCTGGGTGGTGTCACGTACCACTCTCACTTCCATAAGAAATGGAAAACAGAAACCATACCCTAAGGCTGACTATTGATGCAATTCAAGACTTTTCTATATGTAGTGAAGCCAAGGGGTGGTTCTGAGGGGCACAAGGAACAAATGAAAAGTCACTGGTGTTCGGGGAGCTGTTTGTGTTCACTCCAGTGGACACAGGTATTTGTGCTGCGTGTTATGCTGTTCATTATTGCCTGCTACCCACTCTCTTCACTGTACCTAATATGTTTCTAGGAACCGTTATCCCTTTCGCTGAGTTTCTGTAAATGCTAAATAGAATTTCACCACATATAATGTTTTCCAGAGAAAACATCATCACCTTTTGTTATATTATTTTGAAGGAGTTTTCGGCCTGCTGGGACATAGAACTGCTTTTCCCAGTTCCCCATCAAACAACTTACAATCCAGCTCTCCTTTGCATAATCCTATTTCAAACATGAATAATATGAATCTTCCAATTTATGCTAGCAGGAAATTTGGGTGGTTATATTTCATCATTACCTGAGAGAAGAAGTGCAGGGTGGCTGCCAGTCTGCCTTTGTACAGACTTTTGCTGATGAAATCTAGTGAAGAAACTGCAGTTGTCTTGATAACATATTCAAGATTTGCCCCCCCCCCTCTTTTCTTAGCGCACAGTATCAAGTTGTGGCTGTACATTTTTCACTTGCTGTAGATAATAGCTTTCCCACCTCATCCTCAAAGGGTACAGGTCAGGCAAGGTTCTACTGTCTCTTTGTCTACAGCTTCCTGATATATCTGGCTCTGTCTTGGTGACCCTCTGATCCCTGTAGTGATGCCTATGTCACTTCTAGTTTTAATGAGATTTTCAACATAGAAAAGGGGTGTTCAGCTGGAGTACATCAAAGCCCAGAAGGGGATGTGTGTAATAGCATTGGTCAGACAAGCCTGTAGGTGAGGGATCCTGCACAAGAAGCTGTGGGAGGTTGGAGTGAGTGGTCTGCATTTGGCCTCTGTCATAGTGACCTCTCCCTTGCCAGGGAGCTGAACCAGACTCTGCAGGGTTGATTACCGGCAGAGCTGCTCCAGTCCCACTCTTTACATGTGGCAGGACAGGATTGGAATTTGTAATTTTTTGGGGCTTGCATGCTTCTCCTGGTCCCTGTGGTGTAGGAATCAAAGCCATGTGTGATGTCTTGTGGAGTCAAAACAGGATGTGTTGGTACTTCTAGTCAAGAGCATAGACCAGTTTTGTTCTTTGAGACTTTACAGTTACTCCTTTTTCTCATATACAGTGTATGCTTACCTTAGATGTTTTGTCATGTCAGGTAAAAAGAAAAAGTCTACATGGTGTAGTATGTTTTGACAGACTGTCCCTTTTCCCCAGAAACAATTTGTGCCAATTGGTAACTATTCTACCAACTAAATATAGATGGCTAATGTCTACATATTTATTCATGCTCATGGGCCCTGCTTGCTGAAAGTAGTTCACACTAGATACTGCAACCCTGACCATGCATTTGTGGATTAACATGCTTGATTAAACACACACACAACTGGAGATCACAGTGCAATGGCATGGGGTATCTGAGCTCTTAATCTCAAATGTACCCCATGGGTAAGGTAGATTGATTAGTATGATCACATGTAATCATAAAATTTTACCTCTCAACCCCCTTGATTATCCGCACTTTGGGAATCCCCAAAGATCCGTGGAGAGTTGTGAAACCCAGGAGCGCCTGAGTTCACATAAGGAGAGACCCACATTACCTGTGGTGGTGGTTCTTTCCAGCGAGGGAGAACTGGGTGATAACCCTGCTACTTCCTTTTGGGTGCTTCCTTTCAAAATGGTCAAAGGCAGTGGGATCTGGAGTGCCCAATGCCCTGCTGTGTGCACAGATCTGACATAGTCATTTTTTCTCCAGAGTAAGCTGGCTAAATTAATTTGATTATAAAGAAGTGAAGCACTGAGACTGTGCCTGACATTTTCAGAATTCCAGAACACTGTGTTCCCAGATCAATATGCTGATTTAGTAACATAACTTATCCTCAGGAAGGCCATGTGACACTTCCAGACCCATCTATCTTAGTCGAGCATTTCTATTAAAGCTGTGCAAATCCTTTCCAGGACTATAAGTGAGATTTTACAAGTTTCTCAGGAGAAAGGGATAGTGTGGAATTACAGATACCTCCTTCCCCCCAATCAAAATTGAATATACCCCTTTTCTCATGTTTGAGTCTCAAGCAGGTCCTGACACAAGACCATGTGTGTATTGCTAGCAGTCAAATAGACAGGTGCACACATCCATAGATGTGCAGATATAAGAGTAATAGCCTACTGCCCATAAAATGTGCACTTGCTTATGCAGATAAAGAAGATTATTTTTAAGCAGTCACTTCTGGGAATTCAAAGATGCATTTGAAAAGGTAAAAGGGTACCTCAAGAGAGATTTAAGTTCTTCACAGACTTAAATAGAATCAGAGCAGTGCAGGAATGTAGTCTGAGTTTATCTACATGAAAACAAACCCAATACCATTGGTCATGTAGCTCATTTAATATATATCAAAAGTGTTTGGCTGTAGGCCAGTCATGTTTAGAATATCCACAGAGACAGCACATTGGAGTTAGTGATGGTTGAGTCACTCAAACAAAAAGTGACTTTAGGGCACAGACAATGTGAGTTAACTTCTTATTCTGGCAAAAGTGTTGATAAAAGTATATAATAAAAAGTGCTGCTTTCCTTTTCTGTGTTAAACAGCTGGTGCTGTAGCTTTCCTATGTGACACAATGCTTTGAGTTTTTACTTTCTTTTACTTATAAGGTGCTGGCAGCTGAATCTCCTGATAGGTCTAGAAAAATCTTTGTGTATTACCTATTTCAAGGTGGACAGAAACTGTTTTAAATAATGGACATTTAGTTAGTTGATTACAGCAGTGAAGTTCCCTACATTCTAAACTGATACCACTTGTTTCTGTAGTGGTCCAGCTTTGATTTGGGGTATTTCAAGTACCATACTGTTTACCTGTAGGGACATTTCCCTGACTATGACTTTTAAGAACAGGCTTAAATTTATGCTGGGAAGTGTCTGCACCTTACCAAATGATACAAATTGTCTTCTAAGTGCCTTTTCTTAGTCCAGGTAGCCCAAGTATTCCTGAAGGCATCACATCTCTTATGCCCCATGCAAAGGCTGGCAGAGCCTTGTACATCAGAACCCTTTGTGCTCACCAGGGAACCAGGATTTGCAGGATCACTAAACTTAGTCATTTTGTATATCAATCCACGAGGCAGCACTTTAATCATGTATTTTCAAGGTTAGAGTGTTCATTTTGGCCTCATACTTGCTAAGTGGCATAGAGATGTTATGCGTGCTACATGGTAATGCTATAATTTATTGCTTTCTAAAAGCCACCCAAAGTACTGCACTGTAATCAAATAGCACTTCTTGATGACATTGTGTGCTCCAGAAACATGCTGAAACAGACTGACACAAATAAGTCATTTAAAGGTGCACAGCCAATCAGAAAATCTTGCTAAATGGAAGATTTGTGTATAAGCACTTTTCTTTTTTTTTTTTAATTATGGCTTTGTCTTAATAAGACATTTGCTAGCAATGAAGCTATGTAAATGCATTTGGTCTGTCCCTGTTATTCTCAACAAGGTAACTGATATGGCCATATTCTGATCTGCAACATGGGACCAGCCTGAGGTTAGTTTGCCTCTATGAGAAAGCACATAGTCCTGTTACTCCTACTCATTATTTGACTTTGATTACTGACCAGAAAACCACACAGTTCTTATACTGAGAGAAAAAAAATCAGAAGACTTAAATAGAAGATGAAAATTGCCCCCAAAGTTACTGTTTCTAAATGGGATTTTTTTTTTTTAACTGTAGAAACTGCAAATCTTCCAAAATCTTTTTTTCTGTCTCAGTTGGTTCTGACAAACATTTGCAGGTTACTTAAGATAGTATGGAAAGCATTAGTTTTTGTCAGACTCATATCATTGACAATGTCTGCTTTCTTTTTTGTTACCCTTTGAATGTCACTGTAGAGTCTTCCTCCGTTTCCCCCTTTTTTGTGAGGAACCTCAGATGACCACTTCCTGCCCTATTCCTCCAGGAATCCTGGCTGAGCAAGCTCAGTTTGTAATGCTTCTCCTCTTGCCTTTCCTGAGGTTCTTCCAACTCCTTGAGTGGCCAGGCTTCTGCCTGTGCTGCCTTTCTGGCTTTACAAGACTTTAGTTCTTACTGCCTGCTTGTTGAACCTTGTACAGCCCAGTCCAGGTGTCCTTTCTGCCACACGGTTCTGTCCTGTCCCACCAGTTGTGGGAGCTGCTTTTTCATACCTCAAGGTACTTTGTCTAGCACCTTCAGGTGTGGAAATCAGCCTCAATTTCTCTTGACAGTGGGAGATGGGTAAATCTCAGCACATATTTTGGCTATATTTCTGAGACTACTGAAGAGGTATTTGTAGGGGTAGGCCAGTCACCACCTCTGTGTCAGGGCAGATGACATTTACAATGTGTCTGCTGGATTTTTAGAGCTCTCTTCATTACCAATCATTATTGATAACAAGTAAACAAAGTTCATAGTATATTCAATATTGCACCTAATTCTCAATTTAATAGCTCTGGCATCTTGTAGAAATGTAACCTCTATCCTGGGGAGCAATGGATCAAGTTTGACATTGCAAGTACGTACAAAAATGTAAATATAGTTGTTGCACCTAAATTTGCAGAAATATAGTATTTACATTTCTCACATAGTTTAAAATGCTTTCCAGCATAATTCACTTGAAGATAATTTATTTTATAAGACAACTTGGCCAGTGCTACAATTCTTGGAGTCCTGTGTTCTGTAGCATAAAGAGAAGCTAGCATATTTATGCCTTGTGAAGCCAGTGGAAGTCTGTGTTGACTTTCATAGGGCTCTGGATTAGATCTTTAATGAACATCCCCTGATATCATTATGGGAACAAATATTGGAACAGCATCATGAAAACTTCAGATTTTGTCGATACGAAGGATTTATTAAATTTTTTTTAGTACATAAAGTAGTTTGAAAATTGCTTCTTGAAAATTGCTTCTTCACCTGCTGCTCTGGTCATGCTTATCCCACAGTGACCTGAGCCACCCAAAGGAGAAATTAGTCAGAAAGAAGCTGAGGCCAAGATTAGGACAAATGAAGAAACTGTGCTATATGAAAGCAACCAGTTGTTTTGAAGCAAATAGACAAGCTGCAAATGCAGAAATCAAACCTGAGTGCACCCAAAGAGTTGTGGGGAGAACTTCTTGAACCTGATAATTTCAGAAGTGGTGGCATGTTTGGTATCAGAGAACCTAATAGTTTTGAAATGTAAACACATAGTATGTAAAACATAAACCACAGAATTAATGAATCATGTTAATTTCACACTGCCCCCGCTTTGGACTAATTAGTGCAAATTAAATGCTGCACTTGTCAGGCAGAGCAGTTTGTGCACCATGCATTGCATTAAGAACTATTTTTGGATCCATTTGCACAATGTGAAAATAGTGTGAGAATATTTTTATTTCAATTAGTGGTAGTTTTACAGTCATTAAAAGATTTCTTTAATAGGCTTAGACTCCCATGGCCTGCCCAGCTGCATGAGGTCTGGTTTGCATTGAAAGGTGGGAAAAGATGTAGTGGGAAGTAGGACATTTAGCTGACTGGATTTACTTAATTACCCCCCACCCCATTCTAAAATGCCAGACCAGGCTGATCAATTATCTGTCCCTTCGTCAGAGGCCAATTGCTTAATTGCAAATTATCCCTAATAATTACACAGCCAAATAACTACTGGATTTATTTTTAATGAATGTGGAAGCCCTTAACAAGGATTTAAATGTACCCACCAGGATTACTCGAAATCGACAGCTATCAAAGGGCTGGAATCTGCCACTCTCACTTCTGTGGAGGAGAACGCCACTCTGCTGATTTTATGTTCGTTTTCAGTGAGGCTCAGGGAAGTGAAGACGCTGTGTCCATGGTCTGTAATGTTTTTAGGGTCTAACATTTCCATTGTTTCAGTGAAACAGACTGAAAAAGAGAGATTACTGAAAATGAGAAAGGCTGCCAGAACGGGGGATGCTGTGAAGCCGGGGCAGAATACAGGACACAGCGTGGAAATACTGCCTTTGCCGAAATGAGATGGAGCTCTGCCAGGCAGCAAAGAAAGGGATTGTCAAAACAGCAGTGCACTCGCCCTCAGAGGGATTCCTGGTGCGGGAGAGCAGGGTCTGCCCACTGCAGGGATGGAAGTCTTCCCCCTCGGTGGGATGCAGCTCTCTGAACTGCCCGGCAGCAGCAGGAGTGTAATTAGCACTGACACAAAACACAAGGCAAGGCTTTTGATGCTTGCTTTTCAGTTTTGACAGAGAGGAAAAACATAAGAAAGGTGGTTTTTATTTTTTTTTTTGCCTTTTCATTTTTCCCCTTCTCTCTCTCTCTACCCTCTTAAATAGCTTTCTATCTTCAAATTACCTGAAATCACTGGGTACGTGGGCCGTGTTCCATGGCGCTGCCCACTCCTCCACACTTGTCAGCCTGGAAACAAGAGGTGTACTTTATTGAAATACTAAATGAAATGAGAACAAGAATTTGAATATAGTGCTGTGTCTGCTCACAGGCAGGCAAAGAAGATTCTGTAGTTGAAGTAACAGAAATTTGGAGTGTGACAGAGGAAATAAACTGAATGCAAAGGAGCATGCAGAGGGGAGCTAAACTACATGGTGAAGGTAAATTAAGGTGGATTAACTATTTTTGAAATGGGAACTCAGCATCTATCTGTTCTTTATCTTTCTTATATCGATGTCCAGAAGTCCAGTTTAGAAATCTGTGTCCCACCATGCTAACCACAGTAAAAATACTGCAACTTGGCATCTCCCACCATCATTGCCCAGCATTTAAGCAAAAGCAGTCTCTCAGTTCTAATTTGCTTTCTCACTCCTATGTTGCCTGCTCTTTGTAGGTCATGTGTAAGCAATTTTTTCTGCTGCTTTTTCTAGGAGGTTAAGTAATTAACTTGGAGGAGAATGGAAAGCTGTGATCTCGCCTCACTTTGAAAGGCTTTTTCTTGAGATTTTTGCAGCATGCTTCTTCCTCCTCTGAAATTTCTTGCTCTGGGTTCTTGCATGGGGAGTTGATATTCTTGACATCAAAGCCCCAGCTGGGATCTTTCTTGGTTGTGAAGCATCCCTATGGTATATTATACTCCTAAAGAGATTTTAACAATGACAAGGTGAGGCATGATAAAATATTGGACTGTTTTGAGGGCTGGTTTTTTTAAAGGGCTGTGCCCTGTCTGCTTGTACCCTGCTATGATGGGTGTCGAAGTTTGATAATGGAAACACAGCCTGAAAATTTCAGATTGTACTTAATGGCTCAGTGGGTAGAGGACACAATCATGCAGTTCCTGAAGCATGTTCTGGGTGTCACTACATGAAACAGTGACCCCATAACTGGTGTAAACTTGATTTGTTGTCTAAAATCTGGATTTATTTAAAATGTAACTGATCCTCAAAAGATAAATTCACTACCATTTTTTCATTTGTAATTTTAAATAGCTTCTCAATCTGTCTGTGCTGTTTGGTTTGCACTTTACAGGGTTAATTAAGAGTACACTCTGGTTCCTCCACATGGAATTAGCATGTTAAAATCGATGTGGGTTTCTACCTACAACACTTGTCCACAGAAAGGAAACAAAGACGTTGCACTGTGAAAACAGTTGCTGTATTTATTCTCTGTACCAGATGCCAGTAATGGGGTGGGGAAGAATGATCATCCATCCATTCTTTTAAACTGGGCAAATATTTTCTTTCCTATTTTTTAAGTGATACACCGTATCAGTTTCTCATTCCTTCCTCCTTGTTTTTTTCTTCCCCTTAAATACACATTACAGTCTGCACTGCTGTTTGCTCTTAAGTTGTGATGTAGTATTGACTCTTATTTGCATTAATACCTGCTTTCAGTGTTTGCACCCCTGAAATAAATGCCCATAATAGTTAAGGGTGCCAGAAAATTCCAGCACTGTTGATTTTTCTTCTACGTTTCTTTCTAATCTGGAACTGATGCATCTTCCTTCCAGCTTCCTCAACTGCCTTGTAATTTGTTTAACATAAACACTTTTCTGAGAGCAATACTAGGTACAGGCACCACATTACCATTTTTTACATTTTTGAGGTCTCTCTCTTCCATCCTGTCTCTCATGTGGGGGTTTTATGCATCAGAAATCATTGTAAACCAACCCTTTCCTCAGCTCCGTTTGAAGTGTGTTTCTCAATGAATCTTCTCCTCCCATATTCTTTGTCTTGTCACAATAAACAACCAACAGTTCCAAAAAAAGTTGTAATGAACATTTCCTCATGAAATAGTTGTTGTTACAGGTACTGTTAAGTATGCAGAGAAATGTCAGGGCATTACTGAGAAAGAAGAACCAGAAGGTACTAACCTGGGCGCCGCCCCCGGGCGGGCGGGTCCTTGTGGTGCGGTGCGGGGAGCGCAGCGCAGCGCTCCGCCCGAGCATCCCCGCAGCTCCCCCTGCCCGGGACACCGTCCCACTCTCCCCCTCTGAGTCCATTCGTGCTCCGGGACTGGCAGGGCCGACTGGGCCGGGCTCCTTCTCTTGCCACGATGGTGTCACTTGGGGGCTTTCTGTCGGCCCTGGCTCGCAGCCTCAGGTGCGACCAGCACATTGGGGAGGAACTCCCCCTCTCCCCCTTTCTGCCAGCTCCAGCCTCATCTGCTATTGCCTATACTAAATTTACTTTATAGCAGGTTTGTTTTTTAAAAAGTCATTAAAAATTTGGCAGAAAATAACATATTTGTTTCTGCTCAGCCATTGAACTCCTGCCCTGTATTTTACTCCTCCTGAGTGAAAAGTAAAAGATAGCAGAGCAGCAATCTCTGCTGTGAATATACATTCAGGGAATTCAGAGAATTGCTTCACAAAATAGATACTGGTTCACCCAAGATAGAGACTGTGGCTTTGCTTCAACACCCTATTGCAACATCGGTGCTGCTGGCATTGCCCACTAGGAAGGCAGCAATCAGCCCAATAACTATTTGAAATGCGTAAAATCAGATTGCAGGGAAGAGAGGAAGTGATCCTGGGAAGCCCTGGAAAGTCCTGCAAACACAATCAAGACAGGTCTAGAATGAGCAAAAGGAAAGATAAAGCTTGAAAAACAATTAAAATAAGGGAAGCACAGAATGGCCTCTAAAGTAATATGAAGGTTTTTTTTATTTGAATACCTCATTAAGCAGCTGCATGGGAACTGAGCACCTAAAGATCTGAAAATACAGACTCAACTAAGATTTTTTGCTGTCTGGAAAGGGAAGTACTCTTCTGTTTCAGGATATGAAAATGCAAGATGAACAATTACTTTCCACTCCATGTGTTTAAGATTTGTCTCATCAATCATAGACAAAAGGAATAATAGTAAAGATTTAAATTTTGTATGTTTGTGTACTGGTTTATTCTGAGAAATACAGCACAAGAAGGTCCTACTTAGAGGAGGTCCTACTTTATGAATTAAACATCTTGTAAATGGAAGTTGTAACCTGTGAAATGATTTGCTCTGAACTTGTGTAGAGCTCTACAGGACTATCCCCATGCTCAATTAGGTGGGTACATGAGCATCCCTTGTGAGATGAAGGTACAGTGTGGAAAAGCTCAGAGGCTGGGCCAAAAGCATTCAAGCTTATACCCAATGGAGATATTTCAGCCTTCTATTCCTTTAAAAAGACAAACCTAACCTCTTTCATTGAGTCCTAGGCTGACAAATTTGGAGTTTAGGAGAGAATTGCTTTTGGCTCATGATATTGAACTAAATTTTGAAATGGAGGGGAGGAAAAAAAAGGGCATTCCAAAGGCAAAATCAGAGTTATGCTAAAAAATTTCATCATATAGACAAAATTATAAGTGGCTAAGAATAGGAATTTAAAAACTACTCTGCTGTCTCTGTGCATTGCTACTATGACACTACAGTAATTTATTGCTGCAGCACATTCCCTTCTAGAACTCTCTAAATATTTTAAGGAATTTCAATTACATATTGCAGGGGAACATCTTTAAAATGTTCAGGTTTGCTAGCTTTAGGGATCTTGGAGGAACCCATATGCAGAAAAGCAAACAAACCTGGTGAGAAATGTACACTGTTTAATTAAAATAGTAGGTTTTGACATGTTCTTTTTCTCACTAACCATGACTTACTAAGGAAAAAAATCCTCCCATAAAAAACTTTGAGGGTACATATAGATGTAGTGTTTTTTGGTTTTTTTGGTGAGGGTTTTTTTTTTCTTCTGAGATTTCGACGAAGGGCTTGTGTTCTCACTGACAAAAAAGTCACAGACTTGGCTATATTTTTTATTCTTTTCCTGTGTTAATGAGTTACAGACTGTTTTGCACCGTTTATATAATCAGCAGTTTGAATGTTCGTTGTCCTGAGATATGCTGAATTCATTATGAGAGAGAGAAGTAACAGATTCTGTATCTTCATCTCTGTAATCTACTGTTATGATTGATGCTCGATTACTGCGGTGCGGGCAGGCAGGAGAGCTGCTCGGTGGAGGGAACTGCCGCCCTCGGTAACTGAACATACTGGCTCTCAGGTTTCATGGGGAAACACGCAGGTTATTCTTGCTACATTGGTGTATGCGACTATGAGGTGTAGTTTCCAGGCTGTTGTAAGAGAGTTGGTACTTTCAACATGAAACAGCTCTCCTCTTTGCACTCCATACGAATCTTTAATGATTTCAAAGGATGTGATTAAGGCTTGGATGCTTCAGTGACTTGTTAAGGACTCAGTTACAGGTGACACTCCTGTACTGCCTGTCTCCGTAGTGCAGTGCGAAGTACTTCACAGCAAATTAGTGTTATGTAAACCATACTTCAAAATTTGAGTTCGAGAGGTAGTAAATAGTGTTTCTGTTTTGTAACTGGTGTTTACTTGGGAGCCAAAATGTGATGTTCTTTGCTCCTCTTTGATGCTGGATGCTTTTGTCTGCTTTGTGAAGCTGCATAAAATAAGTGATATGTCTCAATCTTTAGAAATACATGTTTGCTTGCTTTGAATGTCTAAAGGGAGACTACTACTGGTAATTATAGTTAAAAGGGATTGTAAGAGGGTTAAACCTTTACCCTGAGGATAAGTGGCAGAGGCCTTTTTGGGAGTAATGCAGAAATCTTGGTGCATCAGAAAAGATGTGCTTGCTCCTTCTGGATTTCTGTCATATCAGGAATCAGTGCTGTGAGGGAGGAAAGGAAGATCTTGGGCAAGTTCTGGACCTTGTGGACTAGACTTGGCCATGCAGCTCAGTGAATTACTCCATCTCCACTGGCACCAGCTGGGTACAGCAATGGATATTAAACACAGGAGCTGATGAGGAGCTCTGCCTGTCTCTTACAGAAGTATGACCAGTATTAAAAATTTGTTCCAACTTTTGATCACAATGACATCAGTGTTCTTCTAGAATCAACCAGCAAAGAAAATGTAGCTGAGGCTATTTATTTTTATAATCTTTTCTATGTGTGGTCTTAGTGGTGGGGCCTGATTCTATCAGTGCCCTAACTCAGAACGTCTCTCAGCAGGCACTCAGCTCACCAGCCCAGCCTGGGCTGTATGATACTAATTAATTCCAAAGAAGGCTAAATGGATTCCAGGTATGATATTATTAGTACTGAGGTAACTGGGTGACACATCAGAAGGATTTGAAATTGCTGACTCAGTTATAGGCATAAGGGACTCTGGCTTATTCTTCCTTAAATACCCTCTTCCTGTATTCCCTTGGCTGCAGAATATTTACCTGCCTGATTATTGTTTGTAAATCAAGGCTCTTCCCTCTCCCCCACCCCCTAAATCTTCTTAGTTGCCAAAAAGGAAAAAATAGCATACCGGAACGTGGCTGTAAAGCATTTCTTTTCTGTTCTGCCTCTCTGTGTAGAGGTTTTTGTGGCACTCAGGGGTGCAGTAGGGCTTGAACAGTCCAGACAGTGTGCCAAGGCATATTCCTGTAGGACATCACTAGAGATCCCTGCTCATAAACCCGGCCAGCAGAGTTGTAACCGGAGAGAGGAACTGAGAGATGGAAAGAGGTGAAGCAAGGAGGTGTGATTTAGGACTTACAGAGAAGGCAGAGAGAGAAAACTGAGAGAGAACATAGTGAACAGATTGGGATATGGGAAACAATGTCCCAGGGCCAGGCTGAAACACAGAGTGAAGGAAAAAAGGTAATTTCTGTTCTGGGTTACTATATTAGGATGAAGAGCTGGGCCAGTCTCAACCAGCCTGTGTGGAAAGTCCAAGAGTTGGCTGGGAATCAGGAGGCAGAGCCTGTGAAGAAAAAGGAGAGATGGAAGAAAGAGGTTGGCTGTGAGAGCAAGAAAATGTGCTGTGCTTTGTGAGGGATTGAGAATTGTTCAACTGGGAAGGTGCTTTTGGTTGTGGGTAAAACGCTCAGAAATCTACAGGGAGATGTGGAAAAAGCCTTTTGTAAAGAGGCAGTGTAAAGAGCTTTGTAGAGAGATCAATTTTAACAAAGTAAAAAGGGTGGTAATTTCACTAAAAAGTGCTGGACACTTACCACAGTTTAATCTCAGGCCACTTACGTGGGTATCTAAACAAGGATTTAAGGGCACAGCTTTACATGTGTGAAAGAAAAAGGAGTAGAGCAGGGGTCTTGGGTTACCTACATTGGTGTAAATGTGTGAAAATCAGACTTGCCTGGGTGGCAGAAGGTGCACATTACTGCTGTTATAGTAGATTGTTGCCAACTCAGATTTTCACTCTTAAAACCAAGACAATCTGAGATAGTGGAAAGAGAAGCTGGTAGAGCTCTTGCAAGCCTTGCTAGTACAGAATCTTTCTTGATGTTTTTAGTTATGAATCAACTTCATCTTGGTTTCTAATTAATGTTTTAAAAACTAGTGCCCATTTGTGAGAAGCGCTTTTATACTGATAATATTCTTGTCTGTGTTGTTAGTCTCATTATTTATTTCTGTGTTCGTCTAAGCTTTCTTCAGATGTGCAGTCTAAAATGGAACTAAAATTCTGTGCTACTTATGGTGTTAAATACCATGTTTAATGCAGGTTTTTATTGTATTTGTCTATGACTGAACAGAAACTAAATCCAGGCAACATTGAGTCTCTTTAGAATTTCAGCCAGTCTTGTAGTTCTGGCTAGTGATGTAATGAGAAATTTTAAGAGGAATAAGTGAATGGGGCTGGTTAAGGGAGTTTGAGGGCTCCTTTTCTTCCCTTCTTCAATTCCTGGCAACTTTCGTTAAATTATGGATAAACTCTTATTAAGAACAAAAGACTAAAAGAGTGACAGCTGAATTTTTAGATTCTGATGACCTAAAAAATTAAAGACATAAGGAAACATAAAAGATTGAAATAGATGACTGCAAACATCCAGACATTATATTGTGTTTTCTCATATTCAGCTTCTGATGCACACATTCATGAATAGCCCATTTCAGTGACATTACTGGGACAAGATTCCTATGAGTAAAATTACTGCTATTTGCTAATATCAGTTAAAGGCATCATACCTGCACTTGCTTGATGAATTTCATAGGTTTGTGTTACACATGCAACGGGGTGTGGCTGCTGTCACTGCATGAGTATAATTGGAATCTGATGTCAAGTACTGACTGCTGTCTGGAGAGGTGGTTGCAAAGTGCAGAGCAGTCCTTGACCAAGCAACAAAGGACACTGCGAGATGTCCTTGGTGGGGAGGAGTGGGAGCTGAGTTTGTGATGGAGAGCATTGCAGAACAGCAGCTAAGGACTCCCAGGGAACAGATACTCGGCAAAGCCCTGAATGTTTAAAGCAGCTCAGAAAACACCTTTCTATGAAGTTGAAAGGGACTATGAGCAATAGACAAGTAGATTTACAAATGTGGCTTGTTCAGCAACCTAAGATTAGCTAACTGAGAGAGAACTAAACTGCTACCAAGCCACTGCGGAAAGATGAGGAATCTTGCGGTTGGAAAGCATGAAACTCTGCAACTACAACATTTGTTTTCTGTGAGAGGCCAAAACAAAGGACACTTGAAACACATAGACTTAATACTTAGGAGTTGCACAGGTAATTTGGAATCCTTCCTTCTGAAACAGATTGTAATGGGCATCAGAGACCCAAACTGTGAACAGGGATCTTGGAATATCCTGAGTTAAAGAAACAGTAAGGATGGATGGAGAAGGCCATGGCACAGTGACAGACCACACTGCAGATGTTGGGAGGAAAATCAAGGTGGTGATCCCCTCAGATCCCCTCAGTCTGGGCCACAGCCCATCACAAGCCCACGGGAGCTCAGGCGGCGGAGCAAAACCGATGACTCCAAGGGGAAATGTGTCAAACACACAGAGAGCTCTCCTTAAGTGCTGCCCCAGCACACTATGCTGTCTGCATGTGATGGCTTTCAGCAGGCTGCGTGAAATGATTTGGTAGCCTTAGCTGAGTCCCACCACAGAAATGCCAAGCTACTTAAGCTGCTTAACAGGCTTGGCGAAGAGGATAATGATTAACCGTTTATTAAAGTCAGCCCCTCCAGGTCAGAATGAGGGATATGGGTAGTGAGAAAGCTCATGCTGCTCTTGCCTTCCCAGTGCTTTTTATGCAGATAGGGGACTTTAGCCTTTGGGGATACAGTCCATAGTATTAAATTTACTTAAAAGTATGAAGTGCCTTCATTTCGGTGCTGAATGCCACTGTGGGCCATTGTAAACTTCCCCCGTGCAGTTTGAATCTCCTCAAAGGCAGAAGTGTACTGGTTTCTGAGAATAACTCTACTGAGAGCATGCAGTGTACATGTCAACTTAATTAAATGAATTTGTTTAAAATACGATCGATGGTGTGTGAAATTATATAATTATTCCATAAATACACTTTGTTAATTAATACTTTAATTAAAGGGTAATTGGAAACTCTTTGCGTTACTACCTTTTTTGAAGGGCATGTGTCTTTACCTCATATTCACTGATTAGACCAAAAGAACCCTTTTTTAAAAGGAGGTATTAAACTAGTAGCCCAGGAGATTAAAAAAAAAAAAAAAAAAAAGGCACAAGATGACCGCTATGTCCCAGTTTGCCATAGGAGGGAATTTGGCTGCCCTTTAAAATCTTTGCTTTCAATCAGCCTTCAGTTTTTCTAATATCCTTTGTGTCTCTTATTCTGGGAGAGTGATTGTCTCTCTGGGAATTTTGCCTTGAAATGTCTCCCTGGAAAAAGAACTTGGTACAAAGTGCTGTGGACTAGTTGTTGGTTGAGAGAGCTGGTATTAGCAGTTTGTCAGAGCTAGACATAAATCCCTCTTTTCCCCTCATAATAATTTTCCTCCAGTATCATTCAGTTTACCTGTATATTTTGAAGACTATCCATATTAACAAACCCAGACTTGCTATTGCTCACTGCCAGAACAGCACTCCAATCCCCAGACCACTTTTTGTAACTGCTGGTGTGGAATAAATGAAAAGAAATAACTGGAAACCAAGAAGAGAGAAATGACTGTGGCCCTTATCTTACCCCTGGAAATTCATATATAATTCACACTAAAGCCAATAGACTAGGAAGGGCAAATTTGAGACCTGTCTGTGAAAAATTATCAAGAGCTCACAAATTAAGGCCCTAATTTTGCAAACTTGCATGGTTAAATGCGAATGCCTTCTGTGGAAAGGGTGCTGCTTGCACGTCTAAAGTGAGCTCATTCTTTGTTTGCAGCTTTGGGATGCAGACAAATATGAACCAGGAAATTCTGGACAGTAGATAGTTACTCTGCATGTTTTGATCTGCTTACATGGCAAAATTAGACCTATAACTTTCTGCAGCTGTTAACTACTCTGTCACTGCCTGCTTGTGGATGCATCAGGAGCTAGTAAGTGTCGTTTGACTGTGACAGGTCTAAAATGCTGCTCTTTTTAAATTTCTAACCTGTCCTGCAGTACCATATTCACTGTAGACCTAGAAGGTCCTAAGAGAAATCATAAGTTCATCGCAGTGACAACAGTTCCTCCATAAGAGGATTATATGAGGCTAGCACAGAAAGAACAAGGAGTACCATAACTAGCATAGGGACAAGTGAAAACTCAGGAGTAGATTACAGCACATCTAGGACAGACAAAGGGCCTGGTGTGCATATATTTGCACAGAAAAGTCACACAGTGTTTTCAGTGATTATTAGATTTTAAAAACAAAATCTGAGTTTTAAAATATTTTTTAATTCCTAATTGCAAAACTGAGTTTACTGCGTTGTAGCCTCATAGAAAAGCTACTGTTATTTGTCTTTAAATTCAACAGTGAATCGCAAGCCATGCCTGACTTATTCATGTGTGAGATGTCAGGTGTATGAGAGCTTACATCACATGCTATACCGATGCATAAAATTTTTAAACCTGTCCTTGACAACTGAACAATTCAGCAACCTGGACACAAGCTGCAAGGATCAAGTAGGACAAAATTACAACTGTTTATACAGCTTTGCACAATGCCATGGCAATGCTTTTTGCAAGAAGAAATATTTACTGAGAGTAAACACAGTTTAGAATGAGATTTAGTGTCTGTGTCTTCTCTGCAGAGATCCACACACAGAATGCTGTGTTTAATGCTGCTTGAAGAACCTGAGCTTTTCCTTTGTGAGTCCTGTGTTTTTCGAAGGTGCAGGAATGTTGCAGGTTAGAAAAAGTGTCTGGGATATGAAGAAAAACTTGCATAGGCAAAAGGGAAATTTAATGTAAGTTCTACTTTTGGTTTTTTTGCCATACTGCAGATGGTTTGACAAGACTTATACCAATTACTGCCAGTGATAGCGTACTTTATAATACTGACATCTGTCCAAGAGAAACTGGCCCAAAAACATCAAACTTATTTTGCAGATGTCACTGAATAATCATTAGGTGGTGATAATTTTCAGTTGCCCAGTAGGGAAAGGTTCCAGCATATTAAATGGTAGAAGTTTCTGAATTTCAAAAATATTACAGTGAGACTTTTCACTTGAGACAGTGGGCTGAGGGTTGCCATCCATCTTTTGCTTCCTTGCAAAGTGTAGGAGCAGAGGGAATGGTCTTTTCATCAAGGCTGGAGAAATATTTGTGGGGTTCTGTGTTCTGACTGGATTTACAGGTCCAAATTCATCCTGGGGCTAGCTACACTGGCATCTCTGAAGTCATGCCTGTTACCTGCAGGCTGAATTTGCACCAGTGAAAAAACAATCATTCTGGCAGGGGCATTTTATTACTTTCAGGAACTATCTAAATGTTGAGGTGATTTTAGTTGATATCTATTTCACATCTTTTTATATCATCTGCAAACATGCAGGCTTGCAGAACTACAAATAAGAACTTCCATCTCTAAGAAGTCACCTAAATAAATGGCTTTCTTCTTCCAGGTGTGTTGTCAAGAGACAGGGCTCAGTGGAAGCTGCAGCCACACAGCAGCTCTGGTCATTGAGCTCCCCATTTAGGTGGATAAAAATGAAGTTAGGTGTCACTGGACATTCATGTACCTTGCATTTAGAGATCTGAGGATATCCTAAGTTACACCAGGGGAAAGATATCTTTATACATCCTTTTGGCATTTTTGTTTAACTCTAGAATTATCACCCTCAGAGACAACCTCTCTCGCCATTTCCTGGCAAAACCTTAAATTTCAAAGGGACAATTCTATGCAATACTGGTATCAGGCTCAAACTAAGAGATGAGTATGAATAAATTGAAACTGCTATCTCTGTGTACTTCTAGATTCCTCAGCCTCTTCCTGGCAGTTATAAAGGGATTGGGATTCTTTTCTGTGTAAATCCAGGAGGAGGACAGCCAAAGCCTGCAGGGAAAATCTTGTCCCTTCTCACACCCCAGTGTAGAATTTACACCTTCTTACACATCAGCTCTGCAATTAATCCTCTTGGTCTTACTGAATCTGAAGTAGTCTAACATGGAATAATTTACATGATATGGGGCTGAAAGAGATGTGTAGCCAGAACCGCAGACATCAGAAGGATGTAAGAGGATAGAAATGAAGTAGTAGCTTACTTAAATTTCTGATTCACATATTTGTAAATGAATTTGATCCTTACTGTGTGTAAGAGAGAAAGCAAGACCTCATCATTATTTCCTGTTGCTGGATGAGATAGATGTAACAATATCAAAATTTTTAAATTCGTATATACCTGGTTTTAGAAGGAACTATGAAACTGATATAATTCTTTTTAGTTACATGCCGGGAAAACAATTCATGTATATAGGTATGACCAGAAATCATTGCAGCTTGTTAATACAAATTAGGAAACATGCTTTCAAATCTTAATATAATTTCTAGAGGAAGGAGGCTCTTGACTTGAATGGTAAAGGTCTGAAAATGGTCAGAGAGAGTCACAGAGCTAAGTGGGTATCCCCATTACAGATTAGCAGTAATGCAAATGTTGCTGCAAAGGGACCACTCAACTCTTGCAGCTCAGGGACTAGCTATGCCCAGAGCACAGGCATAGAAAGTCTCCTGTTCATTATTGTTTTTAATTATCTGCACAATGATGTATCTGGAATACCTGCTGCATGCTGGGACCTTTTGTGCAAGCTTATCAGCAGAGGTTGTGCAGCCAAATCCCAGATTTTTTGCCTTCTGATTGTCTTTCAGCTGAATTTTGCTTTCATGCAGATGCTTTTCTTTCCTGTTTCCTCATTATCTTCAGTGGCTAGTTCCCGTGCTCCACTGAATATATGCAACAGATGCAGCCTTATGTGATGACACCAGGTTTTGGCTATCCAGCTGTGATCATGAAGTTCTCATGTGTAAGACTCCTGTCTTCTCCTCAGGCAGTGAGTGTGCTCTGGGCAAAGCTGGCCTCAGAGCACAGACCTGTTGGAGATGAGCAGTCCAACCTCCTCCCTCTTTCATAAAGGTGCTTGCAGGTTTGGACAAAGAGCAGGAAGCTGACAAACTCTTCATTAAACTCAGGAATTAGGTTGCTAGTCCATATTCTGGTCTTCTCATGTTAGACTTGTGTTTTGTGTGCCCTTAGTTTTGTAGTTTATCACTGTGTTTATCCCATGTACTTTGCAGGTGCAATATACCTCATGGGAGAGTAAAGCAACCAGGAAAACTAAGAGGAAGAGGCGAGAGTTGGCAAAGAGACTCGCAGGCAGTCACTGAAACTAATCCCCCATGGGGAAGTCTTACCAAAGTTATATTTCAAGTTGGGCTTCCAACTAGAGGCTGCATAGTTCTGGACCATGTGAAAACAAAGTACTGCTGGCGTACCTTTGATTTGGACCTACTTGTTCATGTGTTGGAGATGCTGTGCCTGTAGCACTGGGAGAATAAAAGGGACTGACTGTGTGTCCTGGGACAGAAGAGTCTGGGCCAGAACACGTGGACAGGTGAGCACAGGCAAAATGAATAATACCCACTGAGCAATGGTAAGGAGGGATAGCAGGAACCAGTCAGAAACAGGGAAGTGCAAGGAAACTTGAGTGAGATTTTTGGTCCCTTGGTAGTGCTGAGCTACTCTATGATAGGAAAGAGGCAGAAGCAAAGTAGCTGAGCCCCTCTTCACAACGTCACAATTTGCCCATTGCAGAGCACTTGCCTCCAACTCAGTCTCATTGTGAGAAGTCTGAGGAATGATTAAGAGCAAAAGACACAGGCAACTTCTGCTGGGTGCTATTGATATATCAAGGTTTGTGATAATGCAGGTACTCCTTGTTCACCTTACATGCTTTCCTGGTAGGTCTGTACCGAAGATTGAAATGGCAGGAAATTTCTACATGTTGTAGATACATGAAAGATGGCTTCTATATATGAGGGCATAAGAAACCCTTTTGCCAACAGAGAAGCAGGCAGAAAGTGAGAGTACAGCCTGGGAAAAGCTGTGAGGGTGGGGAAAAGTAGCAAAGTTGGTTAAAGCTGGTCTGGGGAATGAGAACTGACTGTACAAATGCATCATCGGAAGGCCCAACACTTACAAAGAGTATACCCATTAATAACTGAGGAGGAGGAAAGGAGTGAGGAGTAAAATCATAACATTGCTAAACTTCTTTTAGAATAAAGGAAGATTGGGAGATAATACAGATCTCAGGAAGATAGCTCTTTGAAAGCACCGAGGGGATAGCAGGAATAAATGCAAATCAGCTGCCCTACATCATGCGTGTCCATGTGAAGGCAATAAAGGGACAAACTTAGTGAATTGCTAATCGCTGTTCCTCAGAAATCACCAAGAGCTGCAGCAGCTCCGGAGGGCACGGAAGGGGGAGAAGCGAAGGTGAAATTCTGCCCTGAGCCTGGCAGGGCTGAGCAATTAAAGCCCAGTCAATCCAGGAGCAGTCCTCTGGGAAATAACGCAGCAAGCAAACGGAGGAAAGAAAAATCTTTCAGAAAAAAGGAAATGATGAATGGTGGCGGGTGGCCTGGTGCAGCTCTTCCCAAGGTGATAGGAGTGGTGCAAAGTGAATTCCTGAAAGTTAAGCTTTGAACCTTGCGTTGTGATTCAGGGCTCCATGCTGTTCTCTGTGCAATTCAGAAGGGCAGTGTAGGGGGAAGTTTTGCATGGATATATCTGCGAGGCACTTCTAATTTTTGTTGTGAGAAAGCAGTCCTGCAAGGGGGTGGAGGCAAATTCTATTTGAGAGTTAATAAGATGTTTAAACATTAATAGTACTAAATATCATAATAACATGTGCTGTGTAAACGCATACCAGCAGCACTGTGCCATTTAAATGAATGCAGGAGAAAAAAAAAAAGGCACAGAATTCAGGGGACAAAACAAGGAGTAAGGGTTTAAAATTTATTTTGTTTTCCTATTGCATTTAGCCCACTTTTTAAATGCTTTCCTGATGTTATGTCATATAAAAACATTTACATTATGAAGCAAGGGCTAGGTTTTCAATTAGAGCCTTCCTCTGAGTAACCCAAGGTCCTGCCCTGAACCTCAGAAACCTTACCAGCTTAAACACTGCCAAAATCTGGACTGTCTCTGCAGAGCATTTAGCTTTGTCAGGGTTTTTCCAAAATTCTTTTACTGAAATACTGAATTCTGGTTATCTGTGACTGAGAATACATTTGTAGTTAGATCTATACCGCAGTAAGAATTAGATATGGTTGGAAAGAGGTGTCTGTTTTAGTCTGATTTGGTTTGAAGCTGGACCAGGTTTTGGAAGAGGATTTGGGGTTATTTGTTCCATTGAATTGCATGCTGGTCCCAGTGAGAGGGATCAAGGGGTACCTTGGAGAGGTCAGGGTAATATTGCCCATGTGGCAGCAGCAAGGACCCTTGGTTACTGTTGTGTGAAGTGCTTTTAGGATTCATTGTGTTGATAAGTCAGACAGGACAGACAATTTCAGTTAGCTTGTCTTTCACTTTTTACTCCTGCAGCATTTTAGTTTCTTTTTTTTTTTCCTTTTTTTTTTTTTTATTTTCCCCCTGGGAAGTGAGGAGAGATAGGGAAAAAGGAAGGAGAGATGGGATTTTTTAGGTGATTTTTAATTTTTTTTTTTGTCTATTGGTGTGACTCAATGTCTGGAATTCAAATGCAACAAACCCTGAGTCATAACAGCAAATGTAACAAAGAAAGAAATACCACAAAAGCTGGATAGCTAGAAAATAAGAGTGGGGAAAGTAACAAAAACAAGGATCAGACTGGAAAAATAATAAAAAATACCTGATGTGAGGACAGAGTGCTTGGGAAGAGTGGAAAGGCAGAGCTCAGAGATTTCTAGCAGGTGTTGAGCCTGATGCACACATCCTTTGCACAACAGTGAGTGGCTAAGCAGGGAGAATACAAAGAAGCATGACTGACATAAGCACAGTCACCTTGCCAATAAGCACAAGTGCCTGTATATATTAATAGGCCAGAGGGAAGATGTGAATGCAACAGGAGCGCTGGCTACCGAAGGAGAGCTCTATCATCTGCAATCTGCGGATGGAGGGTGAGAATTTGACATCCAATTGCACTGCTTGCTCTCTCTGGGGAGAGAGAACTGTTCAGGCATTTTGGAAATGTGCCTCCCAAAGACAGCTCAGGTATTCTGAGGTTGTAGCAGGGGATGGTGGAGGTGGGACTAGGCAACATGCAGCTAATATTGCAAAAAAACCCCCAGGAGTGCTGAGCCTGTGCAACAGCTGGGGACACATGTAACATACCATCAAGACGGCCTTTATTGATTGGGGTTAGAGAGCAGCCCACAGACAGAAGACTCCACAAGCTCCAGCTGCTCTCCAGGGTACCATGGCAGGGAACTACGACTTGCCCCTGCTGGACAAACCTGGGCTGCTGTGTCTCCTGATCCCAACCAGCCAGTCTCAGCTCATACTATATGGTTCAGTCTTCCAGGATTTAAACTCCCTGCTTTTTGCTTTCCCTTTTTTCTAAAACACAGGTTGCTGCTCTCTTTCTGTGGATTATCCTGGCCCTGTCACTGTCTCAGTGGGTTAATCACTGAGTGCGGTAAACATGCAAATGGCCTGGGATGTTTTAACACTGAGGACAGCTATTCTTGTTGATTGACAGCCGGGCCTGCACTGGCACATTGGTTTTCATAGTATGAGGGTGAATAGATGTGTAGATAAACAGCAGAGCTTTCATAAACGTTTCAGAAGCTATTGTGTGTCTCCTATGCCTGTACCCACACATGGACTTCCTGCTCCACTTGGGAGACCACTTTGCTCACTGAATGCATATGATTTCTGCTTTAACCATGGCTCTTCATTTATTGCTGTGGCTTTTCATCCCTTCCCTCTGGTGCCTTGTGCAGAATTTGCTCTTACTCAGTAAGTGGCCCCCCCAGTTTTGCGCTCCATGCTTGTACCATTTCTTTGCTTTGCAGAATATTGGAAAGGGCATTTGCCTGTTGAGATTGTAATTGAAGCACCTCACCTAGTTTCTTCTTTTTATTCAGTCCTTTTACCTGCCTGTGGCTTCTCTCGGTTGAGAAACATCTGCTTCCTAGTTTGGTTTTTTTCCCCCAAGTCAGGCTTCCAGTTCTTTTATTCCCTTGCAGAAATCTCTCCACTGTGTTTGCACACACATTAGGTAGCACCTGGTGGCTCTAACAAATCTGACAGATGCAAATGTGCAAACCAAATAGTTACTGAGGTAGGAGCAAATCCAGTAACTTTGTCCTCTTTTAATATTTGTGTTTCTTTGGGGGAATGACTTTCTTTGATTACAAACACCTGAAGAAGTTTCTAGCTGAATTTTTAGTTGTTAATTCTTTTAGCAGGTTTCTACATGTCTTTATATTCCACCCTTCAGTTTCTTTTCCTTGTAGAGATGGATAAGGAAAACTTGCAGGAATTTAATTTCTAAAATAGACTCATCAAAAAAAAAAAAAAGTTTGCATGTATGCTAGCGTAATGGCAAGTAGTGAAGAGGGAATTTAGTAGGCTGGAGGAGTTTTCTAAAGCCCTACTCAACATTTAATTTTATGATCCTTAATGACAAATGGTGATTGTGAATATTCATGAATTTTTCCCTGGGTTAATGTCATAACCTTTGCAGTAAAAAGGCTGTTTTCACCGGTAATGACTACCTTTCAATTTATTTATGCTTGTTTCTTTTTTACAGAAATAGACCCCAAATTAACATTCAAAATGCAAGAAAATAATTTTGCCTGTTTGTTTGCTGGGGGGGAGGGGACAGTATATTTTATAAGTCTTATCATGTTGTGTCTTTATTGAGACAATATGACTCTTTGCTTTAAAATTCTTGGATTTTTATCTCATCATTTTTGGAGTACTAAAAAAGTGTCTCAATTCAGCTTTACTGAAGACACAACTCAGCATATAGTATGAATAAATTGTTTGTCCTTTTAAACATGAAGAATTTGCCCATCTTTGTTTTCCCCAGTTATTCTAAGCATTCATTTGGTATTTGATCGGTAATTACCTTATATCCTTTCCCCTGGACAGTATTCCCTCTTCTCCTTCCTTTTTCCTGACTATGATTATATTTGGTGCCTTGCAGTCATTATGTCTTACTTTGCTGCACTGAACTGGATGTGCCCTTTATCTGTCCATAAGCCTAATTTATTCAAATCATTTTAAATTTGCTTGCTCTGTGCACCATTTTACACTTAGCGTGCTATCAGCAAAAAATTCCACTTTAAAAACTATATCCCCTGCAGGCCGTTTATATAAAAGTTTAATAAAAGCGGGTATGGTGCTGAAATTTGGGAGTACTGCCTTGTTTCTGTCCCTCTAGTCACCCTGAACCGTGCCTTTTTGCTGACACCTTGCTTCTTGTCCCACAGATAATTTTGAAGCCATTTGCCATTGTGCTTTTTCTGTACTGTGCTTTACTGATTCTACAGATCAATCTCTCTGTGTCGGGTGTAGCAGCAAATGAATCTCTTCCATCTGGATAAATTATGCCCATCACTTCACTTTTGACTCTCTGTTGAGAAATGTATTGAGAGAACTTAAAGCACATTTGACAGACATGACATGAATCCAACTGTCTTTCCTTCCCTGGGCTGGCTGGTTCTACATGTTGCATAAACCCATCACATAGTAATGTTTCCAATATCTGTTCTGTGGCTGCATTTGGGATTACTGGTGAATGGATTCCTAAATCCTCCCTTGATTTTAAAAAAGAAAAAAAATTGTTGTTTTGTTTTAAATTATTATTATTTTTAAGAAGTGAAGTTGGAGTAGTTGCTTTATAGGGATCTCCAGATACACCATTCTCAGGAAGCTATCAAGCAGTATTACTGCAGGTTTTCCAATTTCCCTTGCTATTTCCTTCCAACTTTGGAGATGCAGTTAATCTAAGTCTCAGGTCCTGTCAACTTTTAATAGTTCTAATTAACTAACTACCCGTCCAGATTGGATAATAAAGCCTTTTAAGATTTCATTTTTTCCCCTCATGAAAATGGATCTCTGTTTCCGGGATGTGACCTTCAACTTCTGTAAATACTCAGGCAAAGGATATTAATTCAGGCTCAGTGCAGCATCAGGCTCATCTGTCACTGACTTCTCACTCATTCCCTTTCATGGCCCCACTGATTCAATCCCTGGTCATCTGTTTTTCATATATCAGACAAAAGATCTCCATTGAGTTTCTTGACATCCTTGCCATTTTTTAAAAAGCATTTTCTACTCTAACGTTTCCTGCCAGTGTTTATAATTGCCCCATTTTGAAAGCAGGATCATTGGCAGACCTGCTAAGTAATATAGTAACCGTTCAGTAGAGGAAACTCAAACCCTTGGTGGGGGCCTGGGTGGCAAACTTCTCTGGATCTGGATATACTGAGATGGAAGTGACTCTAGTTTTACGGTGTGTGGCATGAGACCAGAATCTGGCCTTGTACATGAAATAGCTCGTAAATTACTTGAGGCTTTTTAGCTCGGCATAGTGCCGATGCTGGCCGTGTTAAGCGCTCTAAACAATGTTTTGAAGGGCAATCACATGGAAACCTGAAACTTGCCAGAACACCTTTTGGAAGAAAGCTTATATTTCCTCATGAAGAAAAATATCTGACCTGGTTCTGAAGTAAATCCCTTTTTCTTCCTAGAAGATTTTAAGTGCTGTGTATCTATGCTAGATTTTTTGTGGCACCTCTGTACGTTTTTGTGTTTGATTGCATAGCTGTGTTCGATTTACTGTGTTGTGCTCCATCCCACTGTCACTGTGAGCTCAAGTTCCCTTCTGATAATCTTCTTCCTTTCATGCATGAAGATGTTGCACGTCAGAGGTCTGCTCTGTGTATGCAGGGAGGACATGGAGGGAGTTGCCTTGGGAGAGATGTTTCTGGTGTGCAACTGAGTTCACTCCTGACAGCTCTGTGACCCAGAAAGCACCTTTGAGAGACAGGCCCCTAAGCCTGGAGGCACTGCTTGCCCACTTTTGCAGATTATTAAGCAGATCAGGAGAGGTTAGAGGTGACATAAAACGACCATGGTTTATCTGTGAGGTCTCTGTAGTCTGCTTGAAAGATGGCATCTCTGTAGGTTTGCCAGTGGGCTGCAGAAGGCACACTGTCTGTACCTGCACTGGAGCAAAGCTGTGTAGGGAGGTGAGGGGTTTTGTGGAACCAGCTGTTGCTCCAGCAAGGATGCATAGGCACAGCACCTTGTACTTCTGCCTTCTGTTTTGGAGGGTATATGCACCTTGTAACTGGAGTAGAGAATGCTGCTGCAGAAGCTATTTTAGCTTAGCAGTCATTTTGTACCTTAATGTCTCAATCTTATTCTCTGTGTTGTTTAATACCTCATCTGGAATTCTTCCCTTCCTTGTTGGTTTATGTACACATTAAATTAGAAAGAGGTTCTCTACAAGCTTTGCTTCCTCTTTTTAACATAATCCACTCTGAGGTCTAGATAATGAAACTCTCCCACTACTGCTGCCATGGTGTTTTACATGTTTTGCTTCATACATGCTGTGCGTTGCACCTCCTTCCCAGTCAAACTGCGCACAACACTTTTCTTTTAGTATATCTCCAGTGTGGATCCAAATCACTCTGCTACAACCTAGTATATCCCAGTCTTCATTTTTCAAGATGGGCCAGATTCTCTTTTGGAAATATGACTAAGATTCGCAGCTGTGTTCTGCCTGCTTCTCTTAAGCCACCGTTTAGATACAGAGGTTAACTTAGAGAGCCTGAGTTGATTCAGTGAAGATCAAGACAGTAGGCATAGAGTGGCCCAGGGAGCTTGCCCTCTTATCCTCCTCTTCTTTCACTTCCCAGCTTCACTCCTGATCCCACAAGACCCTGCAGTTAGAAAGTTTTAAAAAGAGAGACCCTAGCTGGAGCTCAAGCTTAGACTCAGACTGAAAGCCAGCTCTTTCTTTTAGGTATTTAATTGTCAGGTAAGAGAGACCAAAGTGAACCAGTACTCTCTCATTTGGCACTGGCTACCAAACAAACCACAGTGACAAGGCAAGCCAGTGAGGCTTGAGCAGAGCCCTTCTGCAACTCTGCTCCTTACTGCAGTTCTGCCTGGGCCACCCAGCACCACACACCTGAGCAGTGTCAGCAGCAAAGCTGAGAGGAACAGATGAACAGAGTGGTCTGTGCTTTTACAAAACAGTTCTGACTTTTAACTAACCAGAATGGCTGTCATTTGTAACTAGCATCCATACAGAAAATTTTGGAAACTGTAGAGTCAGTCTGTAGACATTCACCTGTGCAGAGCTGTCTTTTAACATGTTTTAAGTCCTGGTAAACAGTAGTCTTACAGTATGTCCTAAAGACATCTATAATATTTTGTTAGGATGTGTGCACTTTTAAAGGCTTCTAGAACAGAAAAAGGAAGGGACAGAAAACCAGAAATATTTTTTGATTCTTTGTGCACAAGGCATGCTCAGCTTTACCCAAGTCATTCTCAATTCAAAATTGTTTCAGCTTCAGTTCAAAATAGAAATAAGGTGGTGTACTACTATACACAATTGTTTTCCCAGTTAAACTATTTCAGTCAGTAAAAGCATAAATAACATAAAACATGATGTCACTTGATGGGGAAAAAAAATTCTGATGCTCTTTGTCATGCTCTGTAATGGAAATATCACTATACAGTATTAGAGATTTAGGTATGTTGGTCTGTCTCAGGACATTATTCTGAAAAGAAATATTCTGAAAAAGAAATACAGATATTCTCATTTCTGTTGATTTTAATTTTGCTGTGTTTTGCTTTAATTTAATGTGTGGCTATCAAATGTCTCTCTGCCAACAAGTGTAGGTGTTTTGAGTGCATGCAGGGTACTAAGTATTGGTGTTTATGTTTAAGTGCAGGTATTACATGACTGTACTTCAGTACAGCACTTGCTGTTTCTTTCTGACATGGAAACACATAACAGCTTCATTAGTTTGGTTTCATGAAGGTGGGTAGGGGTCTGTGTAAGAAATAAGTGTTTTGTTTCAAGAACTGATACTATTTAGAAGCCAAAATAGCAATCAAAACTTCCTGAGATTTGAGCATCCTGTTTTTTCAGGATTACTGATGAAGGAAGTACTTGGAATGTTTATGTAGGAATGACATTGGAAATCTCTGTGTGGCTGACTCACACTAGAATCCTAGTTAGACAAGGTATCCACACCACTGCCTGTCCATGTTCCTGCCCCAGCCTGCCACCACTGTAGCCAGAAAGCCTTGTGAGTGTCCTGATTGTCTTCTACTACTCAGCTCAACACTGAAGTTGGAAGAGTTGGCTTTTTCTCTTTTTTACAGCTAAAGGGCATCCTCGAGGATTCCGCTGTGTCCTTCTCCAGCAGCAGCCAAAGCATCAAAGTGTGGGCTCCACCCTTCTTCTGTTGCAGAAGGGGAACAGCTGCTTCAGTACCCTTTTCCCACCGAGAAGGTTAGTGTCACTGTTACATTCCCCAGCCCCCCTGGGAGACTGACGAATGAAGCTGTGCTCCTGAGACCTGAACATATTATTTGCAACACACAATTTGTGTCGCATCACACCTAGCTGGAGCTCTAGTTCTCAGAGTACCCAAAATGTGTCTACAAATAGATCATGTCGTGTCAAAAATGAAATGAAGGTGATAGTAATTGTGTATTATATAATTAAAAAGCAAGAATCTGAATGTCTAACTAATGGCAACACCTGGAATACCTGAAAAAAAAGCTAATTAAAAGTCAGCTTGAAATCCAGAGAAGCCCATATATGGCTGTTTCTGCCCCTTTAAAAAGCTGCTCAGAACATTGGAAATTACACTTTGATCACACTTCTGCTGGTGTAAACCACATGGAAATCAAGCAAAAGAAAATAATTTGACTTTTCAAGAAGGTCACATCCACTTATATATAGAAAGTTGCACACAGTAGGTTTTTCTAAATGTAGACACCTGCCTATAAAATCATGGTGATTCCAAGTCTAATGAAGTTTGCTTGATCTTATGGAGTCTAAAATTCTGTCAGAAGTACAGGGGAGGAGGAGAAGGAGGAGGGGGAAGCAGCTTTAGGGCCATGTAAAAACAAAGTCTTTCTTCTCTCCTTTTAAATGTTTCTGCTGAGCCTGATTGAACATAGGATGAAAAGCTGCTGTCCTGAGATTTGAGGAAAGCAAAGGATTTCTTTTTCTACTGTTACATTGAAAAGTTCTTTACTGCATGAAAGGTCATCCCTTCTAAATGTCCTCAGACTTGTAGCTTAAGTTTTGGGGCAACAAAGCTCTTGGTGCCATGGGAGTCTATTATCAATAGGATGTGGTATCTTTGGGTAGTCCATATTGTCAGGAACATTAGCTCTCCATTCTTTTTATCAATGTTACATTTTATTTTGTGTTTCATATTTTGAGAAGGAGGCTTTTACTTGCAGAGGTAGTGTGATGGCATAGAATGGGGGTGAGTTTGACAAAAACTCTCTGTTATCCCATGGTAAGAATGGCCAAGTCATGATCTGAGGTGTTCTACTGAGTTTGGCAGCCACAGTGCCTATATGAACAATGGGTGCTTCCAGAATCGAGCTTTAAGATCTGATGTTGGTTTTGAGGTAATGTTTCTATTATCCAAATTGTCAAAATCATCCCTAGCTTCTATTAGAGTTTGTCATGACAATTGTTTGAAAAAAAACCACAAAAAACTTACAGAAAACATTCTTCTGTCAAAATACAGCATTTTACAAAAACACAGAATGTTTCATAAAAGTGTGTTGGTTTCAATGAAAATTTCTCAGGGGAAATTTCTAAGGGCTAGATTGGAATTTTTAGGGGGAAAAAAAAGAGAAGAGAAAATGACTAACTGGGAAATAGTGTGACCACCTGGGGCGCTGGTTACCCCATATTCTTACTGCCCAGCCTGGATGTAGAGATGATTTGTACTGCATGCCTGCCTATCTATCTGCCTCTCCCACTTTCTCTCAGCCTTGTCAGAGGTATTTTGTTGTGTGAATGATTCACCTTCCAGTCCAAAAAGTTACTCTGCAGGACAGTGGTTAGATTCCTGGTGTCAACCGTAGGGAGCAGAGGCCAAAGTCCCTGGAGGGATAAAGGCAGAACAACAAACTTAAATTCACCCTTTCCACTTACAAACAAACCAGTTTGTTTGCAAGTTGGTCACCTTGTTACTAGCACTCCTGTGGTGGATACATGCAAAGGTCCCTCTTAACTTTTCACTTCTAAAAACATTTTCATTCAACACTGGAATGAAGTCAGCTCTGAAACTGAGCCTTGCCTCTTGTCCCTGAAATGAAATTGTTATATGCCTGATACTACTACTTAAGTACATGGTCAATCAGGTAAAACCAAAATGGAAAGGCTGGAGTCCAGTAGATGCTAGATCCAGTCTCTCATAGTTGATATACAGGCTTTACAAGAAGTAAGGGAGAAGGCTTTTTGTGTTTGGGTGAGCAGAGGGGAAAAACCTGCCTACCGAGGAGTATTTTCATTTGTTCTCACATGCTCTTCTCCACAGTTTGAAGATGGTGCAGGTTCTCTCGTGAGGAGTTGCTGCTATTGTGCTATTTGTAGTGAAAGACAGGAGTTAGCTTCACTCAATACAGGAAGGAGAGGACTGAAGTCAGTGCCAGGTTCTAGCTGCTGCTATGTTTGAATTGTGTGGTATGCTAATGAAAATAATGTTAGCATGAACAATGCACAGTTGTGCTTTCACCCGCATTTTCTGGTCAACAACACCCTCTTGCATTCTCTCTCAATTATGTATCAAAGCAGAGGGAAGCAGGGCTATAGTCTCCTTCCTCCTTGCCTCATTTAGTGCTATTTATTCTTTGAAGCAGCTGGGAAGAAGCAAGCAGGCTTTTCTTGGGTCCTGCTGTTGTAAGAGACCACTCCATGGACAACTCACACAAAAGTGATCTCATCTTTTTCCTCTCCTTCCTCTCTTCATGTCCAGTTGCAGCCTATCCCACAGGAAGTATTTCCATGAGAATCAGGTATCACTGACATCTTCATGGTAAACGACTTAAAAAGCGAATCAAAGACTCACCTTCTGACATTTCCACTGAAGTTGTTTTCAAAGAAAAATATGAAGAATAAGACTTTGCTTTTCCCAATATGTGTATAAATCTGGGGCAACTCTACTGAAACCAAGAGCTAAAACTGAAATAAGGCCTGATTCACTGTGGAGAAAAGACATGTCAACACCAAACATTCATATTAATTTGATAATTTGGTTTAGGACTTGACTAGTGAGGCAAGGTGACCCCCCTAAAGCATTGACTTCAGTCAACTTGAGCTGTTCTTAGTGTTATATTATTGAAGACAGGCATTGCTCTAACTGCAGAAGGGCACATCTTTGGAATGTATTATGACTGGACAGCCTAGTCCCAGACTGTGACGCAACTAGAACGAGTGCTGAAAAAACAGAGAATAAGGACAAGTTTTGCCTCAGATACTTTTCCATGTGTAGGGGAGCCATATAATGTTCAGGTGTTAGTTCACAATTACAATACTTGTAAGAGGTCTTTGTTATGTGTCCAGTTGTCCAAGCCCAGCAACATGCAGACCTTCAAAGTTTCTAGTCTTGGAAAGCTCACCTTTCAAAAAAAGGCACTTTTCCAAATGTCCTGCTGTGAGCGGCAACTGGCCCCAAACCCTGACCCACGTGAAGAAGTGAATGGAATCATTTGCACAGGCAAGTTGCTTGAATTGCTTTGGAATTGAAATGGAAAACTGCAGCCTTCTGCTTTTGGTGATTGAAGCTACAGGTGAACTAATATGCCATATTTCCTAGTGGAACTTCACATAAGAGATATAATCTTATTTGGGGGAATAATATAAGAGATAATTTTTTTATTTACAAATTATTTCTTTGATGTAATTCTATGAATTGGGACACAATACAGGGGTTTTATTTATTTGAAATAAAAAAAGTAAAACCTATAGAATTCATGTGTTTTGACTAAAAATCTTCAATAATCTATTATTACATCATTAAAATATTTTAAACTCAATTGGTTGTAATATTTTTATGAAAGGCAAGCTTGTGAAGGCAGTAGTTTCCTACCATAGGCAATAAAAAGCATTTCACATGCATGAAAAAGTGTACCAAATTTCAGACTATAAATAAGGCAATTGTAAAATGTAAATGCTTAGAAACACTAGCGAAATTCAGCCAACAAAGCAGGGATCAGAAATTTATACCCTCGTTACTGGTAATTACAGTCACATTCTTTACTGATCTGTATTCCCAGCCAACCCATAAAAGTGTCCCGATGCATTACCTGCTTAAAACTAAGTCACCCCTAACACACATGTGCCAGAAAGCAGATCTGCAGCTCTGTGGCCATGTTCGCACATGGAGCTCTGCATGCGCTGCTGTAAATGTATCTGTCTACCTTTTAAGCAAAGTAGCTGAAAGCCCCTCAGGGTGTTCTTACGAAATGTAAATTCACTGACTTGGAGACCTCAGCATAAAATCGCTGCTTTTAGTGGATGGCAGTTTAACGCTCTCCTACCCGTAATAAAGCCAAGAAAAAGAAATTCAGTCCTAGTTTTTTGTTTTTTTTTTTTTTTTTTTTTAACGTGAGGGCAGCATTTGCCTTTTTTCTTCTTCTTTGACTAAATAAAAGCAATTCAAGCATCTATAAAAGTAGTTTGGTTTTTTTTTTTTTTTCTTTTAAACAGAAATCAACAATAAATTCTTAATGGCCTTGTGACAGATTAATGTTAACCTGTCAATAATTCATATTTGATGCTTCTGCTATTCAAGAAAGAATTGTGAGGAAAGATGAGCCTTCTTTTGGGTTCAGAATGACACTTCCTGCCAAATGTTAATACGCCTACGAAAAATAAAGCGTACACATGGGAGCTTATATTCATTAGTGGTCATCTTGTAAATATTTTGACAATACTGCACAAATCATACGATTTTCTTTGGCTGGTGTGTGAAAAGCATTTGATTCATGTGTCTTAAAAAATCCATCTGTCTAGTCTTGGTTACATAAAAGTATCAATCCAGAGTGACAAGCATGTACATGTTTGACTTCAGCTTTCATAGAATCATAGATTGGTTTGGGTTGAACAGAACCTTAAAGATGATCTAGTTAAAACTCCACTGCTTTGGAGGTTTGGAACTTGATAGCCTTTCTTTGTGGGACCTTTTTTGTCTTTCTAAGCTTTAAGGTTTAAAAAAGTAGACATTAAGAATATATAGTGCATTTACAGATCTCTGCTTATCTTTCTTGGGTAAATAGATGCCAAATAGATGCCACTGTTCTAGCAGTGTTTTTTCAACATTTTTCCTGTTGGAACACACCTAAATACTCTTCAGTGGATGGACAGACACCCTGGATAGGAGGTCATAGAATTATAGATGGGTTAGGGTTGGGCGGGACCTTAGAGATAATCTCATTCCATGCCATGGGCCAGGACACTTTCCAGTAGACCAGCTTGCTAAGAGCTCCATCCGACCTGGCCTTGAACACTTCCAGGGATGGGGCATCCACAACTTCTCTGGGCAACCCATTGCAGTGCCTCACTTCCCTCACAGTAAAGAATTTCTTCCTATTATCTAATTTAAACCTACTCTCTTTCAGTTTGAGAATTCCCTGTGGTCCTGTCACTACATGCCCTTCTAAAGAGTCTCTCTCCGTCTTTCTCGTAGGCTCCTTAGTTCCTATAAGTACTGGAAGGTTGCAGTGAGGCTTCCCTGAAGCCTTCTCTTCTCCAGGCTGAACAATCCCAATTCTCTCAGCCCTTCCCTCTAGGAGAGGTGCTCCATTCCTGTAATCATCTTAGTGGCCCTCCTCTGGACTCATTCCAAAAGGGACATGTCCTTCCTGTGTTGGGGACCCCAGAGCTGGATGCAGCACTCCTGGCAGGATCTCAGCAGAGGGACAAAATCACCGCCCTTACCCTGCTGGCCACGCTGCTTTTGATGTTACCCAGGACAAGTTTGGCTTTTTGGGCTGCAGGTACACATTGCTGGGTCATGTCCAGCCTCTCATCCCTCAGCACCCCCAAGTCCTTCTCAGCAGGGCTGCTCTCAAGCTGTTCACCCCTCCTGCCTGTATTGATACATTGTAATCTTCTTCCCAAAGCACTTCCATTTTTTGTTATTTTTTTTTCCTATTGAAAGTAGTCAATGGCAAACCGCCAGTCTTAATGCATTTCAATAAGCTGATTCTCTTTGGGATCTTTCAAAGGCAATACTATACTAAAACAACCTTGAATTTTAAAGAATAGTGATGATCTATGTAAAAATGTTCTCTAGGTTTCTTCTGTATGTTGCTAATGATGTAAACCATAAGCTTTCTTTCATTTAAAAATAAAAATGCTACTTTTCTTTGTCCGGTTTTCCAAATTTGGTTGGATTCTGGTTGTCCTGTCTCTGTTCTTTTTATTTTTCATCACCACCTTTCTTTTTTTTTTTTCATCCCCCCCTTTTTTTTTTTTTTTTTTTTTTTTTATAAGATGCAACAAACAATTTCATAGATTTGCTAATTAATACTGGTTGTCTTCTGTCCTAAGTGCCATACAAACATAGTGAAAGGAACAGTCCCTTCCCTGAAGGTCTTCCCTGATGATCTGAAACCAGAAGAAGCTGATGGAGATTTACTAAAACAGGCCTTGCAGGTGAGTGGTGTTGTCAGTAGATTTCGGCTGGTGGGGTTCATTGAACAAGCTGGCAGAAAATTTCATTGTCAGTGCACAAATTGCAGATGTTTATTCTGTGCCCGATCAGAGATGTGTACAGAAGCCAGGGAGATCTTTCCCATGAAGGAAAGAGACAGATCTCACTCACTCTGTTCTCAGGGCTGTGAATGAGCTACTTCACAAAGCTTGAAGACTACAGAAAGGTGCAGTCCTGTGTACCCCCCAGGCAGTAGGTAAGTAGGTAAGCAACTTGAGCCCTTCAGTTATATCATGCATTGTTCCTGATGTGCTTGATTTATTTCTCTGAGCCAGTGTGGTCCTGCCACTGTCTCTTCTGAATTAACCACAGCTGGTTTCTCTACCCAAGCAAATTCATATGGAAATTTGTTTTCTCTCCTGTGAATGTGTGCAAGAAAGAAAGTGCTATTTTTTTAATGTAGTCACATTTTAGATTAGAACTCTGATATAAACACAAGACACATCATTAACTAGAGGAATCTGTTAATACCCATAATCAATAAATGGGTACAGGACTGTTTCTTGTATTACAGTCACAAAACGATGCATAGTGTTTGCTAACTGCTGTTCACTTCTAAATACTGCATGTTGTTCACTCATTAATTACTGCCAGACTTTGCAGGAATTATTCCATAATTAATTTGCCTCTAAAACACTCTGCTGTATCTCTTTCACATTTGGGAAGTGCTACTCATCCTATTTTTCATGCAAGTTTTTCATACAAGCCTTGCTAAAGCTCTTTGAATATGTCATCTTGGCAGATAAAAACATGACTTAGGAATGGCTACAAGAAATGGGAATGGCTACAAGAAATGAGATTGTGTGAAAAGTTGTGGAAGCAATGAAATATCATTATTAAATGTAAAATTAATGTGGCATTCCTACATCATGAAATTCTTCCTTCAAACTATGAACCAGCCAATACTGTAAAAAATTTGAATGCTGACTACTTAATAATTTATGTTGTAATTCAGGAATTGGTTTAAACCTTAGACGAATTTATTTTAATCCATTTGAACAATATAACTGACATAATGGCATAAATAATAACCTGTACAAACCCAGCATCCTTCCCCAGTGTGGATCCCAAAGTAAAACATCAGTTGTAGAAATGAAACCACCATTTCAAGCACCTGTGCCAGCTGTACCATAGATGCAGTCTTTCCCACTACCTCTGATGAGACATTTATGAAATCTAGGGATTCTACATGACAGGTGAGTAGGAAAGAAGTATCTCGAGAGAGAGGCAGGCAGAGATGTAATTACTTATGTGGTACATAGCTCTTTATGATCTCTAATGACTGAAAATACTAGGAATGATTTTAAGTCTCATTTTAAAAAGCATCACAAATAGTAAGTAGCACAATCCCCACTTCACAGGTCTCGATTTTCAGAAGCCAGTCTTATAGTGCCAGTCCACACAGCACTGAAGATGTAGAGCTCTGGGAAAATCTTGACATCTATTTAGGTGCTTACATGGGAGAAGAAATCTGAAAATCTAGTCCCAGCTGCAGGGGTGCAAGGCTTTTTGGTAAATTCCTACCAATAGCTAGACTGTAAAGCAGGAGATCACAGACTTGGAGTAAATCAGTATTATGCACTGTTAATCCACACCCACTCTCCAGCCAAAACAAATAAAATAAAAGCTCTTAGTGCATTACACTAATGCAAAACCCAAGATAATACAGGGGATGTTCTCCCATGAGCCAGGATGCCTGTTCAGCTGAGGTTGTGAGCACTGATGATGAAAGCATAACCAAGCACACTGGGGAAGAAGTGTTGGGTACAGAAAAGGAGATAGAATAGGAAAAGTATCCTACAGCCCAGAGGATGGTGTCACTCCATCTGTCACACTACGTGTGCCAAAAACTAGTAACTTCTGCCTGATCTGTGCTGGTAACAACATTCATGATAACCTGCTCATTGCCTGTTCTGGCAAATACTATCTCATTCAGTCAAAATGACTAAATGGCATTTCATTTTCCTGTGCCTCTGTCCTTAAAAGTTCTCTGTCGTGAAGGTTTTGAACTGCTCCTCTTTGGCTTTGATTTGACCAAATGGCAAGTTGAGATATTTGCTGCTTGTATTTATCACCTCTGGTCCTGTATCACAGTCTGTTTTGTCTGTGCACTAAAGCCATACTCAGAAGGCAGACTCCTCAAGGAGAACAAAATCTTCCTAGGGACAAATCTCTACAGTGCATAGTGGAGAAGGTTTCAAAGTGCTTCTGTGAAAATGAACTCCCAAGTCATCCCTGCTATGTAGTAGATGCAGTCATGTATTTTTATTAGAGAAAAATGATTCTGATCTATATATTAATTTAAAAAGCAGATGGCGGTTGTGGAGCTGGAGGAGATCAGTATTGTGGTGGCTCCATTTAGTAGTCACTGAAGATTGATACATTTTGATGTGGTTGGGGTGCCTTGATAAGGGTTGAAGATGAATAGGTATGCACAAAATGAAATTAGATCATAACTGTAGCTAGCATATGATCTGCTTTTTGGACTCAAAGGGACTAAATGGGTGCTGGAACTGAAGGACTTGAAACAGCCTTCCAGAATAAACAGTGATACATATTACACAGTTAAATACTGTTGAAGATTGTACATTTTCGTGTTCAGCTCCTGTAAACACATTAGTGTACTTTGATCTCCAGGGTTGCCAAGCCAGCTTCCGCTTTTGTTAAATCAGATGCTTTTTTTTGATGAATCTGCAGTGGATGTGGTGGTTTGTTGAGTATTACACTGAACTAAAACTACTGAGACAAGCAATTGTGAACCATCTAAGCTGAAGAGCATTAACAATTAAGCTTTGGTGGCAGTATTTGATAAAAGACAGAAAGGTTACCCTAACTTTGCTGAAAGGACTGCTAATGTTGTGGAGTATTGGACATGACTCTGAGGAGAGCACAAATGTGAGCTCAGACTAAATGAATGAAATGTGAAGGAAATTAAATATGAAAATGGTTTAACTGTAGGTTTAGCCTGAGAGGTACTTAGTTTAGCCTGAATTTTTGCATAGTAAAAGAAATGTTACCAGCTACTTGATGACTGTATCATTGCATATGAACATGTTTGATTAGAAACCAGTGGCCAACTGTGATCCAACACACAAGAGAGTATACAGAAATGTACTGAGGAATGCAGAATCAACTGGCTCGTATTAATATTGTGACAGCAAATGCAGCTAAGCTATCAAGATAGTAGAAAGGCTTCCTAGCTTTAATACAAATTCCCAAATTGTTTTGGCACTGAACTCAGAATTGCACAGGCAGATGCATAGGATGACTCTGAACATCACAGCAACACAAATAGCTGCTTTTGCTGAAACACGGAAATGCTAGCCTTAGTACTAAATGGAAAAAAACATGATTTGGGGAGACATCAGTGAAAAAGCTGAGTGTTGTCAGGTGAGAAAATGAGGTCAAANCTTTCTTCTAATGTGTAAGGAGGCAGAACCAAAGCTGAGTTTCAAACTGGCAGAAAAAAATCGAGGGAGATAAAATGAGGCAGGAATCTGACTGAGTGTGCAGTTAAATCAAAGAGGTAGGAATTAATGATCTACCCTGAGGTATAATACACATGGCATAGTTTAGGTGGCCCAACAGAAGCAGCTAATCAAGCTTAGTGAGAGGTTTGGAATCAGGAAAACTGAAAAGAAAAAAGGGATCAATTTATTGCAGAGGGAGAGAAATTTATAATAAATGGGAAGCAAGGTATAATGCAAAGTGAATATGTGGGATTATCTAGATGTACTGTTTTCTTATTGAGCAATATGACTGAACATTAATATAGCTTCTCTATATGGAAAAAGTAGCAAGACTTTGCAGGGAAAGATTTTATGTCTTATTAAGATGTGGTTCTCAACCAAGAACTTGAGGTAAAACACTGCAGTTGTCACAACTCCCTCACCAAAATGATACTGAGGAGGCTAAACTAGACCAACTGATACACTATACTTTCCTACCAACACACAAACATCTAAACCAAAACCTTTATCTGTCTAATTATCTGCTATGGTTGGTCTAAATGGTACCTCAAACCATGCAATTAATGTCATTAGATCCTCTTTGTCCTTAGCGTGCCAGATATATATGGCACTTGAGGACAAAAATGAGTTTAGGTTGAATGGGGAAGTAACCTATTTCCTTCACTGATGTATGCTAATGCTGTTAGAGTGTACACAGATGATACCACATTCTACTTACCTATCTGACTTCATCTCAAGTATTTTAGAGGATCATCAGAGTGGAGGAAAACATCAAACACAAAGCTTTAACTGAGAAGAGAGTACGACTGAAGGGAAAATGCAGGTTAAAATTGTTGATGCTTTTTGTGGATGATTATAGCAACTGAATCATCTATTCCCTTTCCTACCACTGCCAAGTCAAACAATGTAGAGCTAGAACTGAGAGAAATGTCCTTTTGAGAGAAACAGCATGTGATCATTAATATATGCCTTATGTTTTCTATGCTGTATCAAGCCACATATCCACTTTTTCCTGGGTCATAATGAGCCACAACCAGGAGAGAGTTTCTTAATGAAATAGAAGTATTATGATATCTAACTTTTATCACTGTTATTGAGCCAGCAGGCTTTCCTGCTCGCTAGGTCTGTTTTACAGGCTACAAGATAAATCCTTTTGGGTAAAAAGTACTGGAGGAATTAAGTGGTATTAGAGACATATGTGTATATGCGGATTCCCATGTATTCTAAGGCTCTTCATAACAATTTAAAAAAACCATTTTAAAAGATATACGCAGTGTGCAAAAATGATCTCTAGAAATCACTTATTGGGCAGTCTATAACAGTACCTCTTAAGGCAATTTCTCTTCCAAGATGGAGACTGCAGGAGGTGTTGGAAATCTGATTGCCATTGACTTAATTGTGTTTGGACTTTCCAGCAATACAAGACTTAACACTCTTTCCCTGGTACAACACATGTACAGTACTAGATGCTTCTGTTCTGAGAGATCGGAATACGTTATCCTCAACAAAGGGAGAGAAGGCAAGAGTTTCAATGCTTTTGCTCCTTTACACCAGATAAAAGGGAAAGAATAAATTAAAGACGCCCTTGTTATGCTTTGTCCAGCTGACAGAGATTTCTGGGAGCATGGCACAAGCCAGCTGTGACAGTCCCATTTTCCCTGTGGCATGGGACAGGCAAGAACAGGGCTTGGAGTGGCAAGAAAAGGGTAAAAGCACAAGTCTGGGAAGGATAACCTTGGGATGTTTATGAAGACTGCAGAACTTTCTTAATTATATCATTGACCTCTCCAGCACCCCAAATCAGATTGATGTAAAGCTCTAGGACAGCTTCTCACTCTGGAATAACAGTGATTTTTGTCTTTTTAATTACATTATTGGCAAACTGGATAATCAATTAGAATCACATAAAACAGAGAGAAAACATCCAGGAATTTAAGTTGCTCGGGGGAAGAAAGATCTCCTAAATGTAGTGGTAAATGTGAACTTTAAAGTATAGGATTTTTTAGATTTAATTTTTAATTTAACAAGTGGAAATATAGTAAGGGGAAACTCTTGACTTGTTGAATGACATGTTAATGAATTGTGAAAACTACAGAGAAAATAAACAGTAAACAGAGAAAATTCATTTGAACCAAAGGAAACTGTTAAAATAGAAAAAATAGCTCTTTGGCGTATTTTTCTGGAACCTGAATACTTTCTCTGACCAACTTATTTTTCTGCACGTTCCCTCTTTCAATCCCTTTATCCCTCATTAATGTTGTGAATGAGGAACATGTCGAGGTCAGTGGAGAATGCACCATGATTGTACACGAATGGGTTGTGAAACTTCCTGAAGAGCTGATGTACAGGCTGAGCTAGAGTACTTGCAATAATTAACCTTACTCTTTAACATCTTATTCATCTTGGTTACAAGATTTACTTGGAGGGAAATGTTCACAGGTGTTTGATGAAGGAAGAAAGTAAGACTTACATACTGGAAATTCCTGGAAATGGTTAATATGGTCGCTGTCACTTAAAATGGGGCAGGCTCTTCTACAGTGACAGACAGAGTGATCTGATGTGTCTGCTAGACAGGAGGAAGACCAGTGAGTCAAATCATGGCTGCCTTTCCCTCCCGTGACAGTGTTCATTTTCTTTCATTCCATAAGGATCTCTAATCCATGCCAGCTGCATCTGCCTTTTAAGTCTGTCTTCAAAACGAACTTTTCACTGGGATGCCTGAAGGAAACACCTTGCCAAAGATACATAGCTTGTCTGGTAATTTAAGGAGACCTGATTTTATTTATACTTAGAGTTCATACATAAACCAGACATAGTTGTAACCAAAAGTACTCTGATTCACAACTACCCCATAAGTGCTATGAACATATGACTAATGCCCAGATCTGCTGTAGTTTTCCCCTTTTCATTGCTTCCCAGCCTTGATAATCATACTGCTTCTTAAATTAAGTTTACCATAAACCTGATCAGTATTTGAGTTTTGGGTCTTTGAATCAGTCTTGGATTGCACTTTGGAAAGCTCTTTTTTCCCTGCACATCTTACAGCATCTGATGCATGAGCCTCATTATTGCAAGAGGATCATTTCAGCACTATGGGTTGCACTTGTGTCACCAGTCTTTACCTTCTAACATATAAACCTGAGTCAAGAAAGATAAGAATCCTTGAGATGCCATTCAGACTTATCTGTGACCTATACTCTACAGCAGATGATATTACCTGCAACTCAGGTTTGGGCTCCTCCAGGATGACTGTGGAAGAAAGTGGCCATTGTTCATATGTAAATGTACATATGTATAGGCATGTATTTGTTTTGAAGTCTAACCTAGGAAGCAAAAATCATTTGGAACCTTCCAGTGTTTTGCTTGGAAAAATGAATGGTTTTGTTGAGTTGGATCAAAAGCAGAGGACGGTCTGTTGAACTGAAGTGATAGCTGTGGGCTGCAGTGGCCAAAGAGGAATACCAGCTGAAGAGAACAGCAAACTCAATTCTGGAGGCTTCTATTGATGTATTTAAGCATGGGGTGCATATATTATCTGTAGACTCATGCATCACACTGGAATGAGAAGGATGCAGACAGATATTTGAAGTACAGATTTGATAACAACAGAAATGAAAGATGAATAACCCTAAAATCCCTGAATATAAAAGGACATTTATCATGGCTGCAGCAGGAAGTGAACCACAGGAATGTAGATAGTGATGAATTTCATATGGTAGGAAAAAATGGGAGCTTAGTACCCCTGTCAATGTGTGAAAACATGCATTCCTTAAAGATCCATTTCTTTTTACCTAGTCTACAGGACTGCTGCCACTCCATTGTTTACAGCCACAGCATACAATGAACAGGAAGTCTGAGTGTTCCTGTTTCATTGAACATTCTCTTTCATCCACAGTTTGCTCAGATTTGGCAGTGGTGGGTTTTAGCAGCTAAGATTCTCCAGACAGGGGAATGATATGAGGGAGTCAGGCAACAAAAAGCTAATTCTGAGGCTGACTTCAACAAAAAAAAGGCTAAAATGCTCCAGTCATTAAAGATATTTAGAGTCATTCCCAAAGGATACATTTAATTTCTGATTCAGAACAAGACTGTTCTACCATTTAACCCACAAGTTTACATGAGTCTTAAATGATATGCAGTAAGAACTCCCACCAAAAAGATACAACTTGCAGCTTGAATTGAATGGTACATGGAGACATTAATATTTCTGAGGTAAACATATAATTGGTGTTCTCAGTATCTTGCTTTTCAAGATGCAAAATCAGTACATATTTTAGGTGACTATTCACTCATACTAGTACTTTTACAATAACAGACATTGAAAGAATTGTAACACTTGCCGTATGTCTAGTAGTACTACAAGAAAATAATGTATCGTTAAACAAAATTATCGATGTCTGAAGTTTTTGACAACTGTAAACCAACACCCTTTCACAGGCAGCACTATTAAATAATTTTAATTTTCAATAATAGTGGGGTTCAGGTTCTTTAATGATCCTGTGAAAACATCTGCAAAAGTATTGAGAGAACATTTATTTTGTGGCAATCCTAGGTGACAGACAGTGTTCTCAAGGCTTTTATTCATGACAAAGACAACAACAATACGTTTGCATAAATAGCTGTATAATGACTACAATCTGCAAAATCCAAAGTCATTTAAAAAAGTCTACATTCAGAGAACACAGTCTTCACTCTTTTTGAAAGATAGTTTCCTTGTTCTGACTTTTTCCATTTTGACTGAGCCAGAAGCCAAAAAATTTCTTTTGGGGTCTATTCTTTAAAAACTGAGAGCAAATTATTAGCAGAAGCCAGCAGCAAAATAAAAACAGAATGCAGTTTGCTGTAACAAACTTGAGAAATAATTAACAGACCCCTTATGCCTCTTTACTTTCTCCATGGTTTTGCTGCTGAAGAGCAGGATCATCACTTCCATGCTGATGCCAGGGCACAGCTTCTCACGCACAGTAGAGCTTGGTTCAGCACAGCCGCAATGGGGAACATTGGTTTGCAGGTCTCAGTAGGCCAACTGGCAATCCCTAGAACTGGAGAAGACTGGCAAAGCCTCTATATTAATCTTGAATAGTATTGTTTTGCCCTCAGGACATCAAATACTGCTGACCTCTCATAATTCTGACTCATATCTTGTTATCAGGGTCAAAAAATAACGCATCAGTCTTGAATTAGCATTCTTCAGTGTCACAGCCTCATTAGAACTGGCATGAACAAAAGCAAGAAGCAATATTTTCCTCTTCTGACCTCCTGTCTTCCTCCTAGGATGGCTGTGGCCATAAAATGAAGATCATTAAGGAGGACTTTTGTATTAATGATTGAGTGTACGTTACAGTAATCAGATAATGGCAATATCAGCTTTCATTAGAAGTCTCAAAACCCATCTTTGCAATGAATGATAAACTAATTTCTTCTAGATACTTTGACAGCATTGTTGATTGAAGTCTTAATGTTCACTTTGTATCTATAAAACCAATTGTTTGTGGGTCAGTTTATTGCTTTGTGTAACAGCAAACGTGAATGTTAAATGGGCTTGAGAAGTGTTAAGGAAAACTCCACATACCGAGTGACCTCTGTGCTGAAGTATTTGCACAGAGGTTTTACACACAAACATACACACTTACATACAGTACAGGCATAAAAGAAATAGCCCTGTTACTTGATCTCAATTATCAGCTAAAATGTCTCGGGCCATTAAGAATGAAGAGTAATAATAACATTAACTAACAGTGGGCATTTCTGTCATCCTGCTTATAACACTTTTGCAACTTGGAATCGAGCAGATTCAGCAGAGTAGGGATAACAAACAGAATTTCAAGAATGAAGGTGTATTGGTCCTGTTCAATTGGTTGATAATATCTTCTGGTCTGCCTATAGCATGTTTTAACAAGACCTCTGCGCTCAGGGCCTTGTTTCTTCTGTTCTGCAGATGCAGTGTAAAGCAGGTATGTCACTGCTCAAGGGGGCTAAAGTTACACCCAGCAAGGGTTGAAGCACTGACTGAAACGTGACCATCATTCAGAGCACGTAGGAAGGTGTGCAGGGAGTTGGCTGGCACGCCAGCGTGTGAGTGAGAGCAGAGAGGGCTTTCTCTGGGGGCTTGCCTCAGCAGCACAGCACTGGCTGCCATGATAACAACTCTCTTGCTGGCAGGAGGGAGCAGCTTAAAATATTTGTGTGACGGCACATTTGGACAGGACTGCACACGTGAGAGAAACGATAGCTATCTTGTTGAAACAAGAAAGTTTGCTCATGTCCCTTGTGGCACCTTCTGTGTTTTGTTCTGCCCTGATTTTCCTTTTAAATCCTCACAATACAGTTTATCCATATTTTTTCCATTCTTACCAGCTTTTTTTCTTGCTTGCCTTTCAGTGTGTTCATTCTTGTTCTTCCCAAGTCTAGTAGCTCACTTTTTTGCCATTCTTGGGATTGTAGTCTATTCTTATGACCATGCCTTTGCATCTGGGATATCATTTCCCTTTCCCAGCATCCTCTTTCTTGAACCTGTGTCCACAGCTGTAAGTAGGTAAATATTAAAAAGCACTCATAATTGGGGCAACAGGGATAAAATTATGAAAACTGGTATTATCTAAACCACAGCAATTACCTTTTCTGTGAGACAATACCTGCTTCTGAATGTCCTGATTTACAAAGCAGGTGCTTAGTTTTGGTCATCCGAGTGACCGACACTGTGCTGTCAGCGTCCAGCTTCTTGCAGCATCTTTTAAACCACCTAGTGCGTGGAGCAACCAGCTGACCTCTGCACCCCTATTCATCTGTGGATACCTCTAAAATCAGAGAAAGAAGCAAGTTCTGGGGACATCGACAGAGGATCAGAAGTACTCCTCTGGGGTGAACCATCAGTCCTACACTGTGCAGCATGTGGAGTTCCATTTTTATGCCTTCCGACAGTAAAGCCAGGGGCTGATTAACATGACCTCAGGGAACTGTAAGGGAAATGACCATCCACTGCCTGCTGGTGCTTACTGTGACTCAGAATGATGGCTTGTAGAAGGATACGAGTGCTTCTGGCACTGAGACCATCTTTGAGTCATGATTGATTGTCATTCTTCCCCATGAAGCCTTAACCATAAATAGTAGTAGTGTGTGAAATCAAGCATTTAAAAACATAAGCTTATTCCATATGAGCCAGTGAAGATGTGACAACAGATGAGGGGGGAGCAAAGCATTAACAAAACGGGATAATAATACACATCTTTTGTTAGAGTGTGAGAACTGAGGTGATAACAGAATCTCTGACTATTTCAATGAGAAGGTAACAAAAACTACGCAACATCACAACTACAGAGAAAACACTTCTCTCCAGAGGAAAAAATTTAATTCAAATTTCTCTTCCTATAGAAATTAACTGAAGCAGATACTATTTTTTTCTTTTGTTGTTTTGTAAGGTAGTGAAAAAGTTTGGTGTACTTACTCTTTAGTTTTGGATTCTCTTCCAGACCAACAGAACCTGGAATAGCTTGATGGGAATCCCGGGGCCAAAGTCACAGCTTGGTAGTATGAGCTTGGTTTCTGATTGCTATTATCTGCCAGGGATGTTTGATCACAGTAACATGAAAATCTGACACAAGATGACTGTCATTCATCTGCAAATGGTATTAAATTGACAAAACTCTTCTTTCTAATTAAGACTTTACTCTCCCTGATTTATTAAATGTGAAAATGGAACTACCGCATCAAAAACTTACATACTGAGGTAAAGCAAAACCTGTCACTTCCAAGATGAGTACTGAAACTCAGAAGGCAGCCAAAAAACCTACCTGGGGTAAAAACCTCCAGAATCTTTGCAAAGGTTGGAGACTGACATACTCAGAAGTTAGGAGATGGCCCAAGCTGAATTTATCCATGCAATCCTTACTCTACCAGCTTGGTGTGTATATATATATATATCTATATATATGTCTGATTGCATTCTAGTCTCCCCACAAGATTGTTTCCTTATTTATCTGTGGTCCCTTCTAAATATCAGTCTTTTCCTCCTTCACACAGTTTCCCCAACTCCACACAACCATATTTCAAAATTTCTACAGGTTCTCTCTCTGATACCTATGTACTTCTCAAGCACCAACAAGTCTGTCTCCATACTTTAGAAGTGGATCATCCTTGCTTTGATAATTTGAACGTTCTGTGGCTGATGCTGACCTTTTGCTATTGTCAGCTCACTTAGCAGTTTCAGTACAGGGACTGTGTTTACAGAGGGAATATTTTTCAAAGATCAGCCAAAAGAGACACTTCAGAAATTTTTTCCCTCTTGCACTTCTAACAATTTTTATGTGTGAACTAAGATTTATTTTTTTGTAGCTCAGAAATTTGTGCAATTTGGCTGAATGAGGTACACAATGACCAAATTTCAAACTTTTTGCTCCTAAGTGCAAAGGCACTACAGCTCCTTCGAAAAATAGTTCTTAAACAGTTGTTATTTTAGCACAGAAAATGTGTTAGTCAATGAAATCTGGAAACCAGCTGAATGGTTTTAGAAACGGCATACCTCTCAAACAGGGAACTTTTAGTTTAAAGGGGTAAAACTTGACAAATTGAGAAGTATCTGAAAATAGGGCCCAAAAGGAAAGAAAAACTGTCAGCCATCCTGAACTAGCAGCAGTGATTCAGACCTTTCTCACAGTTTTTTGGGGCATGCAAGCCCTGACAGAACAAATACACTTTCTGAGTAGCTGCCCCGGAGGAGTGTTGGTGCGATGCCATTTGACAAAAACAGAATACAGCCTTAGCACTGAGGGGCCCAAAAGCTGATTAGGTGAACAAGACCATGCTTACTGTGTACTGGCCAGGGAGTGCTTATTCTAAACTCCCTTGTTAACTGCTGGCATGACATCTCTGGCTTGACATTTAGATTCATACAGCATTCACAGGGTAAAAGCCACTCCAGGTCCCCTCCAATAAAGGACAGTTTTTAAGAACCATAAAGAAATGAAATTGTGGCGCCAACAGGTTGGCTTTCAGTCACAAAGGAGAGACAGCTGGAGATGCTGAGCTGGTCTAAACAAACCCACATGATATTAGTAGCTCTTTGGACCTAGGTTTCAGAACTTTCCATCTGTGTCCTGTCAGGATTCCGATATCAACAGTATGAGGGTTGCCATGGCCTTTCTTTTTCCTGGGCACTGCTGTTTCTCATCTGGCAGCATCCTATCAAATGCAGAGATGCAACATTGACTTGCATCAGTGATGGATCAAGCCCTCTGGGAGTTGACATAATTGGAGATCAGCAATCTGGAATCCCGCCTAGGAAGCGTCAGGAAAGTGGCTATACCTGACACAGAATAAAACTAGATTCAAACAGGAATGTTTAAGCTGTGATAACTTCTTAAAAAATCCCTCTGCTACATTATTTTAGTAAATATTTGTAGGTGTCTGTAGTAGAGGGTAATTGCTGCATTTCCTTTCAAGCAAAAGCAAGGAGTGCAGTTTTCAGTAATATTGGATGAAAGCAAGTCATTCTAATGGATGGGTTTAACCTGATTTTTGCTGGCAGAAAGTGCTTTTCAGCAGTTCTCAAGTGTTTTTTCTTGCAGCACACAAAAACTAGTTGTTGCCTGGACTTTCCCTGTACTGATGCAAGAACTCCACAGTAGCTGGCAAGCAGAAAGGCACCCCCCTTCATCAGAGAGCTGGGATGGGCTGCATGTGTGGAAAGCAGCAGGGGTAAGTATGACGGAGGTGAACAGGAGGTGTCTGGCTGCAACCATGAGAAGGAGGAATGGTACATATATGCCAGCAGAAAGCTGAGCATCTACAGAGGAAGCAAGGAGGGTACCTAGCACTGGTGGAAGTCACAAAGATGAACTACAGCTCAGAGGGGCTGGGTTTGGTATCATGACAGTGCAAACAGACAGCTTTCAAGTTAGATTGAAGCAGAGGTCCCAGAGAATTCTTGAAATAATTTGTAGTTCAAAGGATGTCAAAGAGTTATGAGGGATTCCAGACAACACGGTGCAGATGTGCTTTTATTGCTGTGGATGGTATACAAGACATTTCCATTTGTTTTCCTGTGTTTCTTGCACCAATCAAATGAAAAAGGTTGGTTTGGGAATTTTGAGAAAAATCTACATCTCTTCTTCAATTTACCCCTGTCTCGGAAGTGAAGGACCATACATTCAGAGTGACCACAAGATTGGTGCTAGAAGAAAGGCTATGCCAGAAACATGTTTCTTCTTGAGGGCAGAAAACAGCTGAGTCACCATTTCCATTTTCATCAAGGGGTGAAGCACAGGTAGAGCTGGGGGCAAATAAATGAAAACCTACCACTTCCATTGCAAGGCAGATTTCCTAATGAGAAAGTGAGAGGAGCAGTGGCAGCTGCATTTCCAGTCCCTGTCTATAGTTCTTCTGTAGCAGAGGCCCACACCCCAAGGTCAGCCTGCTTGGGATGTGTGCCACATGGACCACGCAGAGGAGAGCCAGAGTCACAGCACGTGAGGTCCAGGGACACTTTAGAGCTTTTGGCCCCAGCAGAAGGGAACCCAAGCACAGCAACAGAGTCTAGCCCTGACAGTACATCCATGGGGTTTTGGACCCCTAGGAAAACAGCACACACACAAAAAGAGGATTAATAATATTGAATAAAACCCAAAATAGCTAGCAGTCTGTAATGAACTACTGCATTCCGCAAGGGCTGATTTTCCCTACTTTCTTTAATTCCATTGCTTAAAATACTTGATGGATCAGGGTAGGTTTACCATAGCCAGTTTGTAGATACACACTAGTGTCAGTAATAACATGAACAAGAACTGAATTTCAGTTTGTGGTGTGGGTTTTATTTTGGTGGTTGTTGTTTTGGTTTTTTGTTTTGTTTTTGTTTGTGTGGTTTTTTGTTTGTTGGTTGGTTTTTGGTTTTGTTTTTAACTTTCTTTCAGAACAACCTCAAAAGGCAGGGCTGCTCCCAGGTTCCCAATGCTACAACATACAGCATTCCTGCTAAAGTTGAAATAGGAATGGTTTCTGAATGAAAAACAGAGCCTGTGATTTTTAACTTTCTGTCTCTTACATCAAATCAGACATTATGGTGAAAAGGACAATCTGGAATTGTTTTTTTAGGACTCATATAATGAGACAATTGTAGCTAGAAGGTTGGCTACCTCACCAATCTACACCTATACATCCTCCAGTCCTCCAGTCCTCCTCAGCTGCCAGGTTTAGGACAGAATGATAAAACAGAGTTGTATCTGAAAACAAAAAGACACAAACACACAAACATAAACAAACAAAACCCCACAACAACACCCCAAACAAAACACCACAAACTCTACTATATAGCAAAAAGATGTCAGAGAAAATCCATCTAAATTGGATTCCATGTTTCTTCCTCAACACCAAAAAGGTGTACAAGTTTCCAGGCTGGAGCAGAAAGGTTATATATAGCACTGCAATTTAATTCACATGACAATTAAAAAATACATGAAATGGTCTTCCTTATGCATGAGAAAAGATTATGAGAGTTTTCCCCTTTTCCTCTTTTAGCTTATTAAAAATGTAACTCCTTCAAGAGTAATAAATTAACTCGGAAAGGATTGCTTAAGTGAGACACAGGTTGTGATTAAAGGAAGTTTGGAGTTCAGGAGAAGTCTGTGTTTGAAAAACGTCCTCAGTGTTTGGAGTATTGCATATGGCTTTTGACAACTAATTTGGGAGAAAAGTGGTAGGAAATAAACCTCAACAGAAAAAGCTCTTGTTTTTTGTCACTTTGTGACATTACTGAAACACTGCTTCCCCTCATTTGTATTCCCCCTCCCTTCCCGATAAGTTTGTGTTAAATTGTATCAAAACAGAAAAGACTTTGAAAAAGGCAGCAGACTTGTCATAAAGGATGACACTAGCTAGTCGGGAGGTTACACTTCATTATGTAAATCCATGTTTGGGGGTATTTTAAAATGCATATGGTGTGGTTAGAATCAGCTAATTAGTTTGATAAACTGCACTGGATCCAAATAAAGTGTACTAATGCATAACATAAATGCCAGGATCGCGACTTCTTGCAGATCTGCAACGTACCTGATTGACCATGACTGTCCCTCTCCTGTACACCTCAGTCTCACTTGTTTAACAGCAAGGCTGCTGGTCCTTGCCAAACCCCAGAGCTCAAATCCACCTCGGCTTGCTGCTCCTGCCAGAAACGGTTCCTGCAGCGTTTTCCTATGGATAATTCCCTATTGTTGAGCACCCCAAACTTGAATTCAGATTGGAGCAGAAGGAAATAAAACTTCAGTCTCCACATAAATCCTTCACTTACTTACATATAAAGGCAGTGAAACAGTACGATTTTCCCTTCTTCTTCTGTAATTTACAAATGGCTAAAATAATTTTCCTGGCAGAAACATCCATTTCTTAACTGCTTAGTGCCCACACTGGCAGCACCGGGCTACAGCAATGGCTCTGTAAAGTGCCATGGCTCATTCTGGAAGTACCAAGAGAAGCTGGATTAAAAACTTGTGATGCATAATTTATTTGGTGAATATAGGCCCCTTTTGGTGTTTGCAAGAACTCTGGGGAAGGGAGGTGGGCTTGGCTATTTTTTTATTTTTTTTTTTAATTATTTTTTTTTAATAGTTTGCTGAAATTCTTTAAGGAACTGCTATGTGTTTGCATGCAATATCTATACGTTAGTGGCTTGTTGAGAGGTGTTTTAATGTTGGCAGTTCAGGTGCGGGGTATGTGTGACCTGCCCGGACAGGTGCCAAGCACATCCTCGACTTTGGCACAGGCGAAGGGCAAATGTGGGAAAAGCACTTCCAGTGAGCGCTGAGACACTTGTGTAACATCGACGGTTCAGCTGGCTCCATTTCGCCTAAAGAGGCACGAAATCTGCAGCACCTCACACGTCTGGGAAAAAATATAATAGCGTGCGTGGCGGGTTAGAGACACGGAAACGCCCGTGAAAAATGACATGCTGACCGGGACGCCGGCCTCCCGCTCCAGCCTGCCGGGCCGGACTTGGCGCGGGGACCGCCGCTCCCCTCCGCAAACTTCCCGGGGCACAAACTTTCCTGGTAGTTCCCCGCTCGCCCACGGGGAAGGTAACAGAGCGCGGCGGGGCGCGCCCTCCCCACC